>CM035203.1:15400555-15405509 GCA_020233015.1 Callinectes sapidus | reverse complement strand
AGAGAGAGAGAGAGAGAGAGAGAGAGAGAGAGAGAGAGAGAGAGAGACCATAGCACATGTAAAGACTGAAAACTACATCCTTTTTGAATATAACACTACTACTTACATTGTCAGCTCCACACCAGTGACAAGCATTACATGAAGAACATCCAAGTGACGCATGTTCAGTAAGTTTGAAAAAACCAAAACTGCATCAGAACAGGATCAGAATATTAAGACTTGAAACAAAGGGGCAGAGGGTTAAAAAGAGACCAGCATAGCAGATGAGGGCGCCGGGAGGACAAGGAGTAGGCGTGGTGACGACAGCACCTTTGCACTCCAAGCAGAGAGTATGATTTGCATCTTTGAGTCCCACCAAGACCTCGGTCACGCTCACCTCTGTCTTCGTCTCTGTTAGTGGTCTTCAGAAGCCACATTCCTTCCATTCTCCATCCCAGCGTGGTTCTCATACCTCATATTCTCGCGTTAGCTCTCCGTGTTACGAGCTTGAGTGCAGGTGTAGCATTTGTGTGTGATTGTGTGCGTGCCTGTCCGAGTGTCTATCTGTTTGTCAGTTAGTTGGTTAGTTGGTCTGTCTGATTGCCTTCTGGTTTTACTGCTCATTGTCTCTGTCCATCTACTGTCTGTCTTGCTACTTTACTATCTTTGTGTGTGTGTGTGTGGGACGGGGGGTGAAGGAGAGAGAGAGAGAGAGAGAGAGAGAGAGAGAGAGAGAGAGAGAGAGAGAGAGAGAGAGAGAGAGAGAGAGAGAGAGAGAGAGAGAGAGAACCTGAGTGTGTGTGTGCAGTGGTGTGGAGGAGTCTTGATGTTGGCTAGTATATGTATTGACTTGCACAGCGACCACTAATTTTCTCCCTTTACTCGCGTTTATTGCATCCTCTCGTATAGTGGAGAATTTCTCGACTCTTTCTTTCGTCCTGGTCATCGCTTTGTGCTGAGCTGGCAAGTGGAGTTTAGGGGAGGAGTTGCCCTGCTGAGTGGATGGTATTTGCGAAGGAGGGGAAAAAATAATTGCTGAAAACTCTGATGCCTTGAAGGTAGAAGCATATGCAAATATTTGAATACGTGTTGATAGCTTCATGGATCACAGGAGAATATAAACTTTAAGCAAGTGAATAGCACGAGGAGAAAGCGGTTCGAGATGATAGGTGATAGTTTTGTTGTGTGAAGAGTGACGCGAGAGAGGACGTAGGAAGGCAGGGGATTAGCTCTTTGATTGGTGGTGACTGTATGAGAATTGTTACTTCACAGGAGCTCCTCTTGATAGACAGTAAGAGGCTTGAACTGCTCCATCCATCACTCCCTTTGTTGTCAGTCTTGTCTTGGAAAACTTGAAACCTGAATCAGATTATTTTACTAAGGTTAAGGAGAAGCCATGTAGCCGTCATAGGGTTGAGTGTTGACAGCGCCTCACTCTTTAATGTTGTGATGGATGAACACCGTGTTTCGTCCTGCAATCTACATGAAGAGGACATCTAGTACAGAAGCTGAGTTGTGGCACAGTACATGATGCGATTGACAGGAGAATATAAGATAAGACATTTTTGGTATTCTAATTATTGTCTTTGATGCATGGGATTAGTATTTAGGAACTATAGTATCATGAGAGATTATTGATCCTTTCAGGACATCATCTGAAATTATTTTTTATATGAGAAAAATATTTGTAAGCCACAACGTTTATTCTATTATTGTTCTCCTTTAGCATGGGAGACTTTTGAGCAGATTATGATTTAGAAATTTATTACTACAGGATATTAGTGAGCTATTCATGACTTCATTTGTTGTCACATTTATAGAAGACAAAACATTTATATAAGCTCCTGTTTACATTTTATTACTAGTTCTTCTTTAGTGTGAGTGTTTGTTTCGCCTTGCATAGTTGCCCGAGAGGTTGTGGTACAAAAACACAGGGATAAAAATCATAATTTAATTTCTAGTTTAACAGGAGAAATCAAACCCATATGTTTACCTTGAGAGCTATACAATAGATGACCTCTAGCTATGATGCATAAGATACAGCACCGTGCGGCGTGTGGCTGATCTCTGCCGGGCTGGGAGGCTCACGCGGGGCTGCCAGGGCTGACGGTGGGCTCTGCAACACTTGCCCCCCAAAACGGCCCACTTCTCCCTGCATTCCCAGCCATCACATTCCGGCGTGGCCTCGCCCTCCCGCGGCAGGAAGCCACAGCAACCCAATAAAGTTTACACAAAATGTCAATGAAATATGTTTCCATTGGTTGTCAATGTCACCTTTTGTATTTTGTTTTTAATTTATAGGCAGCTTGTTGTATACTTCATGTCTTTATCGTATGGCACAGACGGAATGACTAGATTTATATACGATGTGACAAAGTTGATAGCATGCTGCTCCCGTCCTTACTTCCCACACTTGAAGTGGAGAACAGGGCCGCTTCATAGCTGCCAGGAAAAAAAAAATACTGACTTCCTACTGTTGACGGTATATATATATATATATATATATATATATATATATATATATATATATATATATATATATATATATATATATATATATATACTATTATCCACTCAAGAGAATTTTAATCCAATTTGTTTCTTTAAAATTTCTTGGGGGTACTTGATTGTTGTGGCTAACAGCAGTGCATCAGGAGGCGGTCTATGAGGGTCCAAGAGGCGTGTGGGTCCCCCGTGCCTAGAACATACGGGGCAGCAAATTGCAGGTCGGGGTGGTGGTGGTGGTGGCAATGAGACGAAGTTCACTACCAGTGCAGATCACTCCGGTAGTTATCGTCTGGTCGTAATGTTCTGCCTTTCATGGTTGCAATAAAGAGTGGACATGTGAACGTTACATCCCTTTCTTAATCTAATTTGCACTCCCTGTTGACTTTAAGTGTCTTCAGCACGATCTACCTAATACCTCATAAATACATTTCTATATTATAAAACAATATATTATTTTCTGTCATCACAGTTCGCTGCTCATAGTGCGGCGACGGTCACTTCAGAGGAGATAAGGCGAGGCTGGTGCCACTTGTTATTGTTGCTGGTCCCGTCAGCGACCACACGCCCTACAGAGTGGGTGTGGCCTTGGTTGTCAACATCAGGACACCACAGGCGTATGGTGGACGTCACTCCACCCTCGATTTGAGTCGGTCCCAAGCAGGAGAGCGACGGCCTCCGATTCAGACATCGGCGTCAGGTACGAGAATGTTTCGAGATTATCTTGGAAGACTCCCGTGTCCGAGGATGTGCACAGCAGGGACACCAAGTCAGGATCTTGTTGTGAGTCGCCTGCCGTGTGCTGGATCTTATCAGGACTACTTACTTTCAGATTAGGTTGGTATTCTTGGAACTGGAATTTTGTTTTCGATTCTTGAGAGGCAGAGTCCTCACCCAGGATGCTGGAGATGACCCAGCTACAGGTGTCTTCGGGGGCGTTGCCGTCTAGGATGTCCTGCAGTGACCTGATGTAGGCGGAGGCGAGGCGCAGCGTGGCGATCTTGGTCATATCCGCTGCGGCGCGGCGGCTGCACACCCAGGAAGGGAGCACGCCCCGCAAGCTTTCGAAGGCAGTGTTGATCTGCCGCATGCGGTACCTCTCCCTTGCGTTGGCTGTCTTCCGGCGGTAGCGGGACAGCGGCTGTGGCCTCGGCTTGTGGCGCAGGGTGTCCTGCAGGCTCCACTCGCTGTCAGAGTGGCGCCGCGCCTGGAGAGACCGAGGCCGCAGCTGGTACTTGCCTCCGGAAGCTGCTGTGGAACTGTTGCTCGAGGAATCATTCTGAGTTTTTCCCGTGTTGTTGTTAGTGTCCACAGAGTCACTCTGCCCCTCCACCTCCTTTTCGGTTTTCGCCATGGTTACAGTATCGATAACTCGTGTCACCGTGTATCAAGTACAAGTCAGTATCAGCTGGCATGTGTCGCCACCACTGTTGCAGAGTAATATTTTTTTGTGCAAAACGGTGAAACTTTCTGCGTCTCGATCACCTGGGGACAGGTAAAGCTGTGCGACTGTCTTTGTATTTATGGCGTGCACGTGAGGGAGTTTGCACAGGTACGCCAACCGGCAAGTGTCGTCTGCCTCAGCGGGCCAGCCACTGAGCCACTGAAGAGGTGTGGGAGCACCTGAGTCACACGTGTTGCCTTAGCGGTGGAGCCCGGCTAACTGAGTGCTGCCTCCCTCCCTCCCTCCCTCGCCTCCTGCGCTCTCTCTCGCTCCTGCCGCCCCAGTACACCACCTCCTCCCCAAACTCCATATATGGTTCACCATTTGTCACTTTTCCCACATTTTTTCTCAAATATTGAAAAAAATATATACAGGGTCATGTCATTCAAGGGTTCAATTGTTGATTTCATGTGGCAAGGTCCGCATTATCTCATCCTGACGGGGACAATTGGCTGCTAGAGTCACAGATTTGACCTGGAACTGAGAGGTCACCGCATCCTTGACTCTCCGCGGCTGAAAGGCAGCTCCAAAGAAATTTCCCCAGTCAGTGTTTTTATTTTACGAACATCATTTACGTCTCGCTCTTTATTTTTTGTGGATGGGCAAATCGGCAGCAGGAGTGTGGATCTCTGTTAAAGGGGAGGACGACACGGAGTTTCAGCTACCTTCTCATAAGAACACTGGTTTTCTATTGTTGCCAGTGTCATACCTTATGCCAACATCTAGTGAATTTTGAAGTGATATCAATGCATCAGATGGCTATGACTAAACTAATCGGAAAATAAACCCATCACTGCCACAGTACTATAGGTCGAGACACTCAGGAATCCACACTCACTTCGGTAAATCTGCAGCCGCCTCGTCGTGCCTCTATTTAGACCAGACCGTAACTGTACCTTTTGCTCTTTAATTAGACTCACTTGCTGGCTCAGAACACTCATTAAGTTCCACAACTCGTGATGTATTGAGACCTGTGCTTGTTTGCGTCGCCCTAGCCCGAGTTGGGCCTCTTTTGGAAGCAAACGA
>CM035203.1:15383055-15395555 GCA_020233015.1 Callinectes sapidus | reverse complement strand
TCTTCTTCTTCTTCTTCTTCTTCTTCCTCTTCTTCTTCTTCTTTTTCTTCTTCTTCTTCTTCTTCTTCTTCTTCTTCTTCTTCTTCTTCTTCTTCTTCTTCTTCTTCTTCTTCTTCTTCTTCTTCTTCTTCTTCTTCTATCTTCTTCTTCTTCTTCTTCTTCTTCTTCTTCTTCTTCTTCTTCTTCTTCTTCTTCTTCTTCTTCTTCTTCTTCTTCTTCTTCTTCTTCTTCTTCTTCTTCTTCTTCCTCCTCCTCCTCCTCCTCCTCCTCCTCCTCCTTCTCGTTTCATTCTTCAGTACGATCCAGTTTTCTGTTTTTTTCTTCTTCTTTTATTGCCTCACTTCACTAATTGGATTTTTCACACTAAGACAATTCCTTCTCTCTTACATTTTACTTCTCTCGTCCGGCAACACTTGCTTACATATTGGAAAAACTGGAAGCCTGAAAAATGATGTACTAAGCCCATGTTTGTTACTTGAAGCCGTTGCATTATTTTTTGCTATTTTCTTCCTTCCGTTTCTTACGTTGAAAATTCCCTGTTAATTAAGGTCAGGAGATGATTTATGAGGTTTAGGACTACTTTCTAAGACGGTTTTTTTTCTTTCATTAGTGTTGTATTTTAGATTAATGGTCGTTTGTGATCAGTTACGTTTTTACAGGTGTTGTGTTCCGCTCAATGGTAAAATAGTCCTTGTTGAATAGCCTAGAATCATGTTAACACTGCTATCAACTCTAGTGGATTTAGAATAGTCTTCTTTTGAACTATCATCTGTAATGGACTTTTTTTCTTATCTTTCTTTATTGCCTTCCACTGGAGCTATTCTTGCAAAAAAAATCCATATATAAAAATAGTGACGAAAAGGAAATGTAGATTTTGTTAGAACTAAAAAAAGAAAAGAAAAGACAAGAAAGGCATGCATTTATATATATTGCTTTCGCTGGAGCCATTCTTGAAAAAAAGAAAGAAAAAAAAATAGTGACGAAAAGAAAATGTCGATCTTGTTAGAACTTTAAAAAGAAAAAAATGCATTCATATATATATTTTTTTTCACAGGAGGCATTCTCGCAAAAAAAAAAAAAAAATAATAATAATAATAAATAAAATGAATAAATAAAAAATATATATATAGGGTGACGAAAAAGAAATGTAGATCTTGTTAGAACTAAAAACAACAACAATAACAACATCAATTCATATATAAAAAAAATAAAGACACTAGGACTTGTTAAAATTAGTGGAAATCAGACGCAGGCACGTTAAAGGAATACGAACCCTTAACCTCTGCTCGGAAATTGTCCTTCACGGAGTTCTATCGATAAATTGTGTGATGAATGCTCCTCCGAGAGACAAGTGGGTTCAGTTCGAGTGTGGCATGTCGAATGAGAGCGGCGTCGAATGGGAATTGTCCGTGCGATGGGTTGTCTTCATGAGAGGAGGAGGATTAGTTAAGACAAGTCAGGTACGAACAGGTGACGTCAGAATGGAAGAGGTCAAACCGGGTGAGACAGCCTGTGAAGACGCCAAGTGGATGGTCTGCCTGGCTGGTCGTGTACACCCCCCTTCCTCTCTCTCTCTCTCTCTCTCTCTCTCTCTCTCTCTCTCTCTGCCCGCTTGTTCTCACGTACTCCGTCAACCTTTGCTCGCCATCAGTTCCTCTGCGTGTGTTGTGATTTATGGGATTGCCTCGTATTCTCGCAAGGCAGAAGGTTATTAAAGGTGCGATCACAGGATATTTACCTAAGGATTTATTTGTATTCTTTTCTCTGCTGGAAGGAGTCACAGGAAGTCCGTGCCTGTACTATCCGAGTCAAGACAATTGGTATGAGGAATGTATTGTGTTATTAACTGTTACTCTGAAGAACATCGACGTGCAGTACATTTCTTCTCATTTTTTTGTATCCTGTTCTGGAAGCTAACATGGGAAGTATCAGTATTGTTTTATCTACGAAATTCGGCGTGGAGATTATTATGTTATTAACTGTCGTACTGTAAAGACAACTGCGTACATTCCCCACTGGATGTCATTTCATAACCTTGTATAGCTGGAAAAGTGACATCACTCTGTACTTGTTGGATGTTATCTCGCACACGAAATAAGCACTGAGACTTTTGGCGTGATATCAACTATCGTAGCATTAGAACATTCACGTACGTTGGCACTAGGAACTAAGTTATATTCTGGCGACATCAAATAGATCTTTCATAAAATTACCCTGTGTAGGAAACAAGAAAAAACATCCTGGAATATAGTGTGATATTAAGAGTCGTACCATAAGGAACAATGACGTACACCACAATTCACACTCGCCACTAACATATATTCTGGAGACATCAAGCAGAAAGTTTGATAATATTAACTCTAATACAAAAGATACGCGGTGGAGTTGAGTGTGCTATTAACAGTCGTACCATAAAGAACATTCACACTTACATTTACTCTCGCCACGTGCCGTAAAGTCCCTAAGCTGTCCATCACACGTCATGTTTTACTGGATGGACGTGTGGAGGAAATATCTTTGGGCATTAACCTCCGCACCTGTAAAGGCTAAATACCTGTTTTTATGGCACCTGATAAGCACTCGGGTTCTCTTTATCATTCTAACTTCAGTCTCTTTTTCTTGCTTTTTATTTGTTTATTTATTCTTTGTTATTATCATTACTGTTATTATCATCTTCGTTATTATCGTTATTATTATTATTATTATTATTATTATTATTATTATTATTATTATTATTATTATTATTATTATTATTATTATTATTATTATTATTATTTTTATTGTTATTATTATTATTATCATAATTATTATTATTATTATCGTTATCTTCATCATCATTATAATTGATGTAATCATGATCATTCTTTTTTTCTTATCTTATTTATCATTATTATTGTTGTTGTTGTTGTTGTTGTTGTTGTTGTTGTTGTTGTTATTATTATTATTATTATTATTATTATTATCATTATTGATAGCATTATTATTATTAGTTATTAGTTTGTCATTCTTAGTCAGTCATTATTATTATTAGTTTGCCGCGGCCAAGAAGGCCTCTTTGGCGAAGAAGAGGAGGACGGTCCGCGAAGACCGTCCTCCTTCCGCCAGGGAGGAAGAGGCTCCACCTGTTGGTCTCCCTTCTCCTTGCGAGGAGAAGGAGACGGTGACTGTGGGAGCACCACAGTTTGCCTCCACTGAGAGCACCGGCGTCCCTCCTTGGGGCGACCTCCCTTCATGGGAGGATGGAAAAGAGATTGTCACCGTTGGCTTGTAAGTCACCGGCGAGGCGGCCGGCAGGGGGGAGCGCTCCCTCTGCCAGGCTGCCCCCACGGTGGACTGTGAAGGATACTAGGTGAGGCGGCCGGCTAAGGGAAAGCGGTCCCTGTGCTAGGCGGCCCCCGGGAAACCGGTGAGGCCGCCGGCCAGGAGAAAGCGCGCCCTTTGCTAGGCTGCCCCCAGTTGGCTAGAAGCATGGAATGGGTGACTACGGCCCGGCAGGACACTTTTTGACACCCGGAGGGATGCAGATCAGTGGAAGACCACAGGATGACGACCTCTTACATGTATGTGTGACCTCTTCTTATGGATGACCTCGTTTTGTGTTGATGACGGAAGGATGATATCTTTATGAATTTGCAAATTATAAACACAAATCAAGTACAGATCATCTTTAACAGTTTATTACCGCATTATGTTTGCGTTCTGCTTCTCGACTTTGTTTTCAGGGACATGTAAACAATGTAAACAGTCACATGAACTAAAGCTAATTACAACTATACTGATACGTCCAAACTTCTACTTTTAGCACTCATGAAGATTGTTTCAGTGTGTGTGTGTGTGTGTGTGTGTGTGTGTGTGTGTGTGTGTGTGTGTGTGTGTGTTTTATTCCCTTAGCTATATTGTAACTTTTAAATAATTTTGTTTTTTGTTCTTCTCTTTTATTGATGTTCTTTTTTTTCATCCTTTTTATATTGTTTTCCTTTCCGTTCTTTTATTCTTCTTTCTTATTTTCTCTTTCTTGTTCTTGATACCGTTTTTCCTTTTATTCTTGTTCATTTTATTTTTGCCTTTTCTCTCCGTGTTGTTGTTCTTGCTCATGTTCTTGTTGTTTTCCTGTGTTCTCTCTATGAAGAGGAAAAGAACACGCATGCACCTTAAGGACAACTAAAAACTTACATGCTATCATTCTTAAACATTACGAGCTTCCTTATCTGAGATGCTGTTTGTGTCTGGCTCCATCTTTAAATCGATAGGGAGTGTGTGTTTCTTAGTCTTGACATTGATATAAACCATAATAGAAGAAAAAGTATATAAATATTCGAGGTAAAGTTTCAGTCCCCATGCATCGCTGTAGTTGATTAGATTTTGACCATTGAAGAACATAGACTCCTATAGTGAGGGATTTACACTGAACTAAGTAAAAAAAACTTATATTAGAGGTAAAATTTTTCAGTTGTGTGTCTCTATGATCTATTCTGAACATTGAATAACATAGACTCCTAAGGTGAGGGCTCTACATTGAACTAGGTAATTTTGGAACAGAAGATATAATTAGGACCACGCATATTGACCTTCTCTTGTCTGAAAGCATCGGTGGTTCTTAATGTCACTTCAGATGGAGAGATGTGTAAGAGAAAACAAACAACGCAATCTTTTCTTATCCGTATGCATGGATGGACTGCCTCATATAACCTATTGTGGTTTTGTGCACTTGAATGAACTATGTATAAACAACTGAAGATGGTAACATTATTACACTGTTACTGCCTTTGTCACTCATTTGCTTCTCATGATATTTTGCACACTGACTCTAATTGTATATGAGAAACAACAACACATGTCTATGCTTATTGAAGTCAAGAATCTTTGGCTGTGGCAAATGTGAAGAAACTTTTTTCATTTATTTATTTTCTTTATCTCGTAATATGTGAAAGACTTCAAGCACCTCCCCACCGCCTCTCCCCTGCCTCAAAAAAAAGAAAAGAAAAAAAAAAATCATTGCCACTCCCCCAAAGACGCTAAGTAGGAGCGGGTATCAAGTGGACTGACCACTTTACTTTATTTACACCTTCCCTATCTTAATCTTGGAAAAAGAAAAAAAAGAAAAACGAAGCATCCTGTTACTTGTCTCATTTAAGTTGAAGAAACTCCAATATATCTGTTAATTTTGGAAGAGAGTATAATATTAGGGAGGCATCACTGGCTTATTCTTACCACGGAGGGGTGGGGGGTGGGGTGGGGGCGTCTTATCAAAGGCACTGGTACACAGCTACATAGCCACACAACTACATAGCCACACAACCGCCCAATCACTACCATAGTCACTTAATCGGCAAACAACTCTTTGGTATGAATTATAAACCGTTCATCCCTTCAAGCAAGTTTGGTGCGAGTCAGAAGCAGATAAAGTATTAATGCTATGACCTTTTCACGATGATTCTGAATTTCCATTCGTGTACCTTCACTGTTGCTTGGCGGAGTGAAAGCAGACAGTCAGGTGAGGGTGTGCAGGTGCGTCCAAGGTGCCTTAATTGGACGTGAATGTCACCTGTAAACCGTTTGTCTTGAGTGTCCTGAGATACTTCATTGCTGTATCGCATCTAAATCACAATCGTTACTCATGGTCAGCAGTGAAGTAACATACCGCACTTACTTGCACTGTGTTTTACGTTTCTTCATTCTTAAGCCTTTTAATCTACTGACAGTGTCTGCACAAAAGGCTGGCAATTTATAGACTCAGATCAGAGGCCTTGGGGGTAAGAACGTACATAAGATAAGAGATGCTGCAAGAAGTCATCACTCCTACGCGTGGTAGTCAGTCCATGTATATAAAATAAAGCACACCTGTCTATATCAACTATTAATATTTCTAGAATTTTTTTCTTGAAGCTGAGAGGGAAGAAGAAAGCAATAATATACATTTGAAATGAGTGCAGCAAGTTACACGACTTCTGAACATGATTGCACATTTGAGATTTTATTTTTCCTCGTTCTTTTTTTTTCCTTTTTTTTCTGTCCACCGTGAAAACAGCTCCTTATATCAACCCAGTGATTCTGAGGGGGAATATATCTCCAAAGTCTCTCAATGGGGCATTAATCTCCTGGAAATATAGTGGACCAAGGAGGCCGCTCTGTACCCTCAGACGGCTGGACCTGCTGGATGAGAAAGGACGAACGAGGAAAGAGGAGGGAAGCGAGAGGGACTAGGGGGAGGAGAGGGGGAGGAGGCGACGGAGAGATAATCCCACCCTCAGGATTAGACATTCCGTCCAGCAGCACCATTATGTGTGGCGTGGAAGAAAAATGACTTATACACACGCACACACAGAAGGCACGCACAGACACGTACATTTGTAAGAGAGAGAGAGAGAGAGAGAGAGAGAGAGAGAGAGAGAGAGAGAGAGAGAGAGAGAGAGAGAGAGAGAGAGAGAGAGAGAGAGAGAGAGCGTGGGGGGAGATTGAAGAAAGGAAAAAATAGCTGATGCAGAAATACATTTATCGCACATACGTATCCAACACACACACACACACACACACACACACACACACACACACACACATGATCAAGCCGTCTTGTAAGTCACGTTAAGTCTCCACCATCTATTATAAGAAACACACTTCCTCTCTTCCCTCAGAAAAAAAAAAACACTAACTCTAACTGGAAAAGAAATCATTGGGTCCTGGATGGTTCTCAGCTGGTTATGAAGAATATGAACTGCTGGGAAAGATGAGGTGACGGAGGGGTAGAGTTGGCGAGGTAATGATGAAGGAGAGGGAAGGACAAAGTTAAGTGGAGAGAGTAGGAATGAAAGGAAAAAAATATTACGGATTAAAAGAGTGTGAAGGAAATGAGGGAAGAAATCTGTACGAGGAAAGAAAGAGGAACAAGAATCTAAGTATGAGTGTAGGGAGGGACAATGTTAAGGTGTCAGGAGAAGAATTATGGCATGTGTAGAAATTAGAGAGAGAGGAAAGGGAGTGAGGGAAGGAGTGTAGATGAAGGAAGGGTACAGAAAACAGGGAATGAAGGTATGTAGCGTGAGGGGTCAGGTTTTAAGAAGAGTGTTATTAATATCATACTGATTTTGATACGCCGAGAAAAATAATGAGCGTAACTCACAAAAGGAAGCCCAGAGGTAGATGGCGTTGATAAGTGATGGATTGCTCAATGTACCGCAGGAAAAAAAAGTGGATTATACTGTACATGATATTTAATAGGTAGAAAAAAAAAAGGGGGAATGAAAAGTCTGTTCTGATTAGTAATTTTTGTTTGTCATTTTCTTCTACACTACATTATCTCTATTTTTCAGTTATTTTTGTTGTTTTTTATAATTTTCTTTCCTTGTTCTCCAATTTATTTTCTTGTACATTATCCTTATTTGGAAATAAATCTGTTCTCTTTTATTTCTAGTGTCTTCCTCATTTATATCTTTCTCCGTGTCGCGGCTGTTCCTCTACATTAACGTTTTTTGTTTTTCCTCGTTCAAACCAGATTTCCTCTTCCTTTCACTTCCTTGTTTCTCTTTATTCTATCTTTCTTTTCTTTACAGTATCTTTAATGTCAGATTCTTTTATAATTTCTCATTCAGATGTGTTGTCTTCTTTCCTGATCTTCGCCTCTCTTCTTTTCTCAGCGCCACCAACTCCCGTGTTCTGCTGGTCAGTCTTCCGTTGATCCCTCTGGCGTGGTTTCTTTTTGCCTTGCGATAATTAAGCAGGCGTGTAATTCTCTCCTTTCGACTGCGCACGAGTTGAAAGCAGACACGGCGCTCCACACTTAGCATAATCATTCTCCGGGGGCCACTCAGAGGTTATTATTTCATTCGCTCATTATATTAGATAAGGAAACCCGACCTCCACTCATCTCCTCCACTCGCCACCTTCTCAGCACATTCCATCTACCGCTCCCAATCGCATCCACTCATCACTACCGCCTCCTTTCTCTCCATTCACAATTATTTCCAATTTATCCTTCCTTCCTTGCTTTGCCGCGCCACCTATATGTTTTCCTCGGCTCACTGCCCCCGCACCACCACCTCTACTACTCATCACCCCTCACCACCACTCACCTCTGACAAATCCTCCTACTTACTCCTGCCCCTCAACCCCTGAGAAAAAAAAGCTAACAAGTAACGTGATTAACATAGTTCCCGTGGCTCGTTAGTGGGGACCTGTCCTTGGGCGGGGTGGCGTCGGGCTGGTGAGGACCTCATCTGCATCTGTATGAAAGCCATGATTCAGCCGCCCTTTTATCGCCGCGTGTGCCGACTGTCGCGGGTATCCAGCCTCCGCCGGCCCGAGGGGAGCCAGTAATCAGGGAGTTTGTTCGGCTTGCGTCAGGTCTCCGTGAGGCTCGGCGGGGTGTGTGACTCCGGGGATGCGGAGAGACATGACGCTGCGAGGCAAGGTGAGGCGAGGCAGGTGCAGGGAGGCAAGGTACAATGTAAGGAAGGTGCAAGGAGGGGTGGAGAGGTGTGTGGGAGGAGTTATTGCAGTGTTGATGTCATTGTTTTGGTGAAAGTATTTTTGGTGGCATAAACTGGTGTTGGTATGTGTGTGTGTGTGGGTGGGTCATGGTGTTTTGGTGATGGTGATTTTGTTGATGCTGGTGTTGATGTTCATGCGAATAAATAGATGGATAAATATACATATATTTTATTCTTCCTTTTCTCTTTTGCCTCTTTTCTTTTATTTCAGTTATTTCTTATTTTCATCTGTGGTGTGTGTGTGTGTGTGTGTGTGTGTGTGTGTGTGTGTGTGTGTGTGTGTGTGTGTGTGTAAATATACATACATACATACATAAATGAATACGTCACGGATGAAAGTAAGAAATAACTGAAATAAAAGAAAAGAGGCGAAAGACAAGAGAAAGAAAATTGAAATGGACAATACCTCAACTACACCTCACCCCATGGCCAGCTTGCAGCCTTTTTATGAGTGGAAGGAATGTTTGGTGTGTACAGAGACAATCCTGTGGGCGGGGGGAGGCGGGGGCCGTATTAGTAGGCAGCGGGTGAGAGTGAGGTAAGTTTAAGAAGGAAAATTTACACGAACAATCAACTTGAATCTTATGAATACCGCAGTCATAATCTTAAGCGTTACGAGTTTATGTACTAAGAGAGTGTACTTTCTGTCACATTAGTATCATGAAGGGAGTTAAAAGTTAAGGTTCTTTGGGTCTTATTATGCTAAATGGAGAACTTCATGAGTACTATCGTCATTCAGGAGTCTTCTAAAAGGTGACTAAGGGAAATGTGTGGAAGGAGAACGCTAACAAAGAGTACAGTGTGTTTAATGTGGTGGTGAATGTGATGATATACGCTGCAATGATGTGCCTTCAGTAACATTTCCGTGGTGTCTTGTTCTGTTCGTTTTCTGAATCTCCATTCTTTTTCTTATGTGTTACTTTCCATTACTGATTCCTCCTCCCTATGTTGTATTTATTCTTTCTTATTTTCCTTATCCTCTCCTGGTTTATTTTACTCACCCTGTTTCATTTACGTCTAACACCTATCCCACTCCAGTACCTTAAATTGACTCTTTTTTTTCCTTCACACTCTTTGTCATTATTTTATCTTTGGTATCCTTTCTCAATTAACTTTTTCCTCTGAAACTTCGTGCCCTGCATTACTTTGCCTACTGTGTCTTTTTATCACAGTGTCTGCTTTCATCATGTTCTTGGTATTTGATCTCTAATTTACGTTTGCTCTCTTTCATTTCATTCACTTTATTTCCTTGCTTTCATGCATCCTTCCATGACCTTTATCTTTCATCTCTTTATTCCTATTCACTCTGCTTCCTTTTTTTGTATCTCTTTATCTCCATTCTCGTAGTTCATTAAGATATTTCATCCTCACATTCTTTCCTGTTTCCTTTCCAGTCTTGTACATTTCATCTCTTGTTTCTTCTTCTTCGCCTTTCGCCTTGCTTCTCAATTCACGAGTAATGTAAGGAACAGTTGAAAGGAGATAAATGTCCATATTCATTTTATTAATTTGATTAATCAATTTAGCGCCTATTGCCGTGCTTCACCTTGGCGCATTTTTTACCTCCGTCGCAGATTAGCGAAATGAGACACACACGAACACGTTTTGCTTAATAAACGTTCCCGCTTTCCATGTAATAAATATTTTTGTATAAATAATGATCATCCGACTGAATTAGGAGTCTTGAGGGTGTTAAATCACTCCACGTTCTTTATTTACAAGTACTAATAATAGCCAGTCCTCAAGGCTAGATTGCAAGACTTGTCTTTTTCTTGTATCAATATTTATTACTGTCTCTCCTATTCCTCCTCTTCTCTCTCCACCCCCCTTCCCCCTTAGTGGCGCTGATGAAGCCACGGATAGGATAGAAAAACAAAGTGCAGTGTTGGAGAAAAGTTTCTATTAATGTATACAGTTAAGGCTTTGATAATTATCGATTTCGTCTTTTTATGCGTAATAGTTTCTTTGCACGGTTGTTGTTTGTGTCGTGAGGTGCGGGTGAGTTAAATGACACGAGTGTGTGTGTGTGTGTGTGTGTGTGTGTGTGTGTGTAAGGCTGTAAGGTCTCTTCTCACCTCTAATACCAGGCGCCACTAATTCTCTGTAACACAAACAACGCCTCCCAAATTCCTTATCTCGCCTTCTTTACGCACCTTATTTATGTACGTGTGTTTGTGTGTACCAGCGAGCAGTCACTGTCTCATCTCACCTCCATTATCAAGACGTGCTACAAATATCCCGTAGCATAAACAACAGAAAGCTCTCCTAAACTTCTCTATCGCACCTCCTGTATTGTGTCTGTGCTACTCATCTGACCGGCATTGTTCCGGATATTGTGTTACTTTCTATTCTTATCTTGCATCTCCTTTTATTTATTTCCATGCTTAACTTTACCTTATGTTATCTTCCTGGTTCTTTTTCATTCGCTATATTATTAAAGATTATTGATGTCCTGTTAGTGTCCAGTACTTAGCACTTTCATATCACATTTAACTTTTGAATCTTCGTATCCTGTGTTTATACTTTCCTTTTAGTATTTAGAACTCTCCTTTATGCATACTGCTGCTCTTCAATTTCTTACACTCAGTATGTCTCTGAATAAGGTGGTCTTCTGTTTAAGGCTGTTTATTGAGGGCAAAAAAAAAGTGGATAGATGACCAGCAGTATTAAAGGAGAAATCCCCCCTTCTTATAAACATTACACATAATGAACGCTACAACTCACAAATATACTCTACTGGTAAATCATTTAGATAATCGTGTGCGTATATTGTCTTACCCTGTGATCAGATACCTTACCCAAGCCGGCAGTGTCGCTTACTCAAACTACCCTGTCCTTTTCTCTCTCTCCAGCGACTCAAATGATTCATCCATGACAGGTCGGCCATTCATCGCCTTTGCATCACCCAACCACTATGTTTAACGCTCCCTAGCACCGAGTTATCCAGCCCTCGGTAGCCAGACGTGGACAAAGATACACTCGCGAGTAGTTAGAGCCCCTAAGTACCTCGTTGACCCTCTCTAACTATCTTCACAAAAGGTGAGAGGCAAGTTAACGGCTGCTACCTTATACAGAACACGACCAACCCGCACCGCACCTTCACCACCGCCTGTGTAGTGTTCACCCAACCAGTCCAACGATGACGACTGTGACCTCGGGGTCCCTAGGTCGTGGTTCAAAGGGAGGCGGGTCATAATAAGACTCACTCGGATGCGGGAAGGTCCTCTGGTCACACCTCTGAGGACTAAGGGTCACACTCCATGAATTCATCGGTGTTGGGGAGGCAGGAGGGGTCACGAAAGGCTGGCTGTGGGTGATGGATGGTGATTACTGTGTGATTGTGGCTGGTGCTCCCGTCCGCCGCTGGTTCGTTGGCTCCTGGCGAGTTGAAGGAGGGAGATTAAGAGGCAAACGCTGAGGTCGAAGGGACATTACTGCGAGAAAGAAGAAAATGGATAAGGAAAAGAAAGAAGACCGCGGACATATAAAACCTTTAAGAAACACAAGACAGACGTTTGTAATATATCAAAAAAGAGAATTTATGAATAGACCGCAGGGGAAGTAGAAAATAGAAAATGACGTAAACATCTGTTGTATAATAATTTAAGTCTGAGTGAATGTGCTGTGTGGAGTATTTTATTTTTTAATGAAATTTTTGAATTAGACGTTGTAGAAATATATAATCCTTTGCGTAATGAATGAGGAAATATAAAAATACATGAAAGTATGGAAATCTTATAGAACAAAAACAGGAAAAGATAAGTAAAGATTCGGAAAAAAAAATCGTGTTTGAGATGAAAAAGCGAAATAAATGGCAGGAGAATAAAGAGAATGATAAAAGATGAAGGAAAAAGAAGACACATGAAAAAAGAAGGAGGAGGAGAAGAAAGAAGAAGAAGAAGAAGAAGAAGAAGAAGAAGAAGAAGAAGAAGAAGAAGAAGAAGAAGAAGAAGAAGGAGAAGAAAAAGAAGGAGGAGGAGGAGGAGGAGGAGGAGGAGGAGGAGGAGGAGGAGGAGG
>CM035203.1:15367190-15378450 GCA_020233015.1 Callinectes sapidus | reverse complement strand
GGCGCAGAGAGAGAGAGAGAGAGAGAGAGAGAGAGAGAGAGAGAGAGAGAGAGAGAGCTGTTAGAGTACGGTCAGGCAGTGCTAGTCAAGTCGTGGAGAAGTGTAAAAAAAAAGAAAAGATAAAAACAAGAACAGCGTGTCTTGTTGCCCACACTCGAGGCATCCAGGAAACACGGAAGGTTCTCCTCACATAATGAGATAAACCTATAAAAGTCTAGCGGGCTCCCGGCTGGAATGTAGCGCTCCTCCATCTTGCGCAGGTGACGGTGCGCTATACCCCTCACAGCCCCCGCCTGCTGCTGGACCTTCAGAAAACTGCAATTTTGATCAACAGCCTTTCCTGGAGACACCGCGGCATCATGAGGGATCACAAGCATCCCTACCCTTCATGAGGTGTAATGAAAAGTACAATGGGAAATAGTTTTAGTTTCATCATGGAGTAACCGCGAGGCAGCAGCTCTACCCCTTGGACAAAGGAGGCCTCACCAATAAGGCTGCATCTCCTCCCTGGCGACGAAGAACAATACTCCACCTCGTTCCTGGAATAGCTGGCTCAAGAAATGATGAATTTTTCCCTCAGACCGCAAGTTTCCACAAGGATGATTTACATGGCCTTCCCATTCCTCTGAAGTGTGTAATGCTGGCTGCGGTGCCGAGTTGGTGCAGGAATACTCCGTTTTTTTTCCTCTTCATCCTCATTCTCTTTTTTTTTCTGTTTATCCTCCAAATTCTTACCTTCTTTTTTCATTTTTTTCTTTTTTTTTCCCTCCTCTCTATTCTTCTTATAACTTGGTGATTTCCAGTGTCCTCTTTGGATTAATTTCTCTAGCGTTTTCGATTGACGTGTGCCTTAATTTTCAATTTCCATGATTATCTCTCTCTTCCATTTCTTATCCCCATTACCTCCACTTCCTCCCTTCTGACTCTCGTTTCCTTCCATTCTGCTCTGTAAAAAGTTCCATTAAAAACTGTATATTTCTGAACCGAGGTGAAATTTTTAATCTGTATGAATAATTAACTTTCTTTTACCATGTACTTTTTCTTAACCTTTTTAGTCGATTTTTTTTTATCTCTACTCGTTTTAAGGGACGCGTGGATGAGATTGAGCTTTGTAGTACAGGCAGTGGTTTAATATGGCGTGTGAGTAATTAAGTCTGTCATCAGTAAGCAGAAACACCAGATGATCTAATCTGACTCATATATTCAGGCTGTGTTCAAGACATAAAAAGATCAGCTAATTAACACATGTACTCTCTATGAACTGGTACTTTCAGTGTGTCCCTAAGATTTTTTCTATCTTTCTCAGGTTACCATCGACTATAATAATTCATTATTTAACAATCAACATACTTCTTAATGAATATATCGTTAGATACCAGATTCATACTTTATTTCAGAGTGAACACCAAATATACTAAAAGAACAACTATCACCATGATTATTTTAAAGCTTACATCGTTAAGCAGAAGCCACGGGAAGTATAATTGAATTTTTTCTTCTGTCCGGTGTAGATTAAAGAGTAGCCAGCAGGTGAACCAGCAAATATTGATCTTCTTGCTGGGAACACGTCCCCACCAACCAGTAAATTAGCAAACTCCACATCCCTTGAGTATATGTGGGCACTGTGGGTCGCTCATTACAACGTGTGACAAATGCCAGCACAGCGGATCGTGGAGGAGACAAGGAGGGAACAAGGAGGAAAGTCACGCCTGGTGTTAGATTATAGTAGTACACGAGATGCTTTCTTTCTCGTGTCATGTACGTTCTCATTCCCTGCGTTCTTTTCGTTTTCTTTCCTTTTGTCTCCCTGCCAGCCAGTCCGCGAGATGGGAGTGTGGAAAAGTTATGCCAGTCCGTGATCCCTCCACCAGGTTTATGCATTCGCTCGTCACATGCTGGCCACGTAGGAAGCTGCTGATGGCTTCCAATTAGGGGATAAAAAGTTGACTACCACAGAGCTATATATACTGAACCCGAGTCAGGTTCCTCGCTGAGGCGGTAAACATCTTCCTGAAAATCATTCTCTACCTGCCCAAGTGTCCTGCAGTGCCTGGTGGCGGAATCAAACTCTTACAACTCTCGCCGCCACTCACCACAGCTTTTGTATAATAATTGTTTGCTCAACTTTTCTTCCCCGCATGTGAAGTGTTTTCCGGGTGTGAGACGCGCTTACTTCACCAAAAATTAGCTGCTATATGCCCAGAATGGAACTTCTTAATCTGGAGACTTGCGGTTTGCGTGTTCATATGATTAAATCGTAGTCTGAGGTAGTAGCCGAGTATCTCCTTGTGATTATTGTTTTTTTTTTTAATGTTTTTACCGAGCATCTTAACCGTTGTGCGTGCCTGGAGCCGCGATAAAAGTACAAATCTGCTGCTCACTGCTAGAAAACCACACTGAAAGGTCTCTTACCTAAAGATAAAATAAGAATGCAAAACGAAACAAAGGTACGAAATTGCAGAGTTAATTTAATACTGGAAAAAAAAGTGGAACACGTGAAAAGACGCTCATTTTACCTCCATTTCGCCGGAAAAACCCCTCCATTCTCCCTCCACTGACCTGTTCCACTTCACCGCCTCCAACAAAACCCGCCGCAACCTTCTCTAATGACGCTTTCCTTTCCGTCTTGCAAGCAGTGTACTTCCTCTAACTTCTTCCCTCAACGGTGGCCCGCTTCTTTAGCCTTCCGCATTATCTCTTCTCGTTCTGCTGCCGCCAATGACCCCCAGTGCTCCGACCCCTGCTGGCTCCCTCATCCCCGTCACCCACCCAGTCACTCTTTTTCTCTCTCTCTTTATCTCCATCTTGCTCCTCAGCTACGCGTCAAGAATACCTGCCTTCATATGTGTGCTATGGAACTCATCGCCAAATGCTCACCTATTTATCTGGAACAGTAGAAATATTGCGTTTTTGAGGGTGGGTTTGTGAATTGATATATTTTTTTCACTTAATTGTTTAATCTTTGCTTTCATCTTAATGTGGGATTCGGATTAGAGCTTCTTGCAGAGTAACAGTTAAGTTTATATCATGAAACTTAGATAAGCACGCACACCTGGACACATACACACACACACACACACACACACACACACGCACACACACACACACACACACACACACACACACACGACCTGGGAATAATAGCAGCAGCCACCAATTTACTTCGTTTGTTTCTCCTGATCAAGTTACACGCTGACTTGGCTTCATTCTGTTCTGTCAGCTGAAGACAATATGAACATGAAATATGCGGCCTCGGCTTGTCAACTTCATTCTGGTTTTCCATGGTAAGTGAATTGGTTCATCACTATTAATCTTTATAAGAAAGCTGAGCACCAGAGAAAGGCAAAAAAGGCAAAATGCTCGGGGTTATTTGAAAAAGAAAGTTCGGTATTAGTACATGGAGACTCACTGAAACTTTAAAGCTATCTACCTTATGTCAGTTTTTACTTATTAAATGGAGCAATTCCGGAAAAGAGGTTGTGTAGTATTGTATTAGAACATATTCTCTCTGATAATGCTTTTTTTTCTCTCTAATTTTCCGGTTTTCTATTTTTTTTATTTATATATTTTTCAATTGGAGATATTTTAATTTACTGGTTAGCATATACAATAATATTATTGTTGGATCCTTCCATTTTGTGCATTAGAACTATATGAATAGATTTTTTCCCCTGAGCACTGGAAAATGTAACAATAGTGTAAAATAATTCATACTGCCAGTCATGAATCAGGTGTATATTTCATTACAAGTAGGTCTTTTCTATCGTGAAAGCATGTCCACCTTGTACAAGAGACGGGAGACAAGGACAGCTCGCTCAGTGACAGTTCCACTACCACCACCACCACCACCACCACCACCACCACGACCACCAGGTGAACCAGTATTGCAACTCGATTTGTAAGACATTTCACACACACCTAACTCCCTCCACTCCTCCCCAGCCACCAAGTTAACCTCTGCGCAGTCATTCACATCATCCCAGTGGAAAGCAGATATGGTATTATCTTTTTCATCCTGCGCCCGGTGAAATAACCCACATTGCAGGGCGGAAATATATTTTTGGTGGAGTCGAAATCTTTCACTAGATTTCCTCAATGACGCTTGCATTGAATTTTGTTCATGTGTTTTCGATGCTGTCTCTTTTTATATGTTTGGCTTTTATCAAAAAGAATATATATTCGTTTCTACGTAAGTCCATATATTTACGAGAATATATAAAGAAAAATAGACAGAAAGACAGACAAACAGACTCACACAGGCATATACATAAATAGATAGATAGATAGATAGATAGGAATACACAAGCGCGCGAAAGCAGTATATTCCACGATTTGCTAGTAACAGATAAGCAGTCACAAACGCTAAGTCAGTATGCATGTGAGGGAGTGGAATCCTGTGCAGCGCCTCCTTCTTGAAATGCCGAGACGTCTCTCAGTGTGCGAGGGAGGAACAGCATCCGGGAATGACATAAGCACTGCATTTATGGAAAGAAAATACCCTTGACTAACTTTTGCGAGAACGGTATGATATTAATGATATTTCTCTATCTCCACAATTCTAAGATAAAGTGTATATATATAGATAAAAAATAAAACCAATAGGTCATAGAGAGATAAGAAAATAAGAATATCAAGCCAAGCACAATAGGATGGGGCGTCTTGTGGCCAGCAGCTGGAGGCAGAAAATGCTCACTGTCATAGAAGCTGACTGAGTTTGAGGTGATACGAAATTTCCAGTCCTCAGTTCTTAATGAAGTGCATGCCGAGGATGATTGGTGCAGATTAAAAGGCTGGCTCAGAGGCATCAGGGAGGATCGGATAACTATCTGGAAATCTGATGATAGATGCAAACATTTACTTATTCATTTATTGTTTGGCTGTAGGGCGTTGAAGTCTCAAGGAGCTTTCCTGTCTCGTCCAGCAATAGTAGAAAATACAATTAGAACTTTTGTGTTACATTTTATGGTAATTTTCTACGTACTTATTACGTTGCTTTTGAGTCGTCAGCATTATTGTATCAAAGTGCATGGTAATCAGCATGAATGCACGAGTATATCGGGCATTAGATGAGATTATCGATAAATAATAGAATGGTGGTGGATGATTGCAAGGAACATTGCGAACAACAGACTCGATTTATGAAGCTTGTTTCCGGCAGCAAGTGAGAGAGAGAGAGAGAGAGAGAGAGAGAGAGAGAGAGAGAGAGAGAGAGAGAGAGAGAGAGAGAGAGAGAGAGAGAGAGAGATGAAAACAACGCACACACACACACACACATATTGTTTCATGAGCACATAACCTGCAAACGACTCATGAATTACACGTATTAGAGGAAATAACTTTCTGGCAAATCACAAGTGCAGCTGATAATTGAAGGATAGGAAGTGAAGAGGAAGTTAAGCATCCAAATAATCTTTTTCCTTTCACGGGACGTGGATGAAGGAAGTAAGAACCAAAACAGTGCAGAGATGAGGGAGTAAACTAAGTACATGTGGAATGAGAGAGAGAGAGAGAGAGAGAGAGAGAGAGAGAGAGAGAGAGAGAGAGAGAGAGAGAGAGAGAGAGAGAGAGAGAGAGAGAGATACTAGAGGGTGGAATGCAGACAGGGTGAGGAGAAGGGAGAGTGAAAGGCAGGGAGAGAGAGCAGCATGGGGAGTGAGTGGCAGGGGAGGTGTGGAGAATAGCTGAGTGGGAGCGAAAGGAGGGAGCTGAGGGGAAGGCGAAGGAAGGGTCTGATATTAGTAGCTTCTGTACGTATTGTTGTTGACCAAGAAGGAAGCAAGAGCCGAGGCGGGAATACTAAGTCAGTGCTCGCTTGACCTCAGAAATCAGACAGTTATTAGCTTTTGTCGTTTTTTTTTTCTGTGGAGTTTATAGGAAATTTGGTATTCCTCTGCGTGTTTTCAAAAAAATATTCTAAGTAAAAAAAATATCTATAGAACTTTTTTTTTTTTATATATAAGTGAGTTACATTTCAATGTTAAGCGTGACTGAAGTGAATAAGGTAGTAAAGCAAACAACATCAGTAATACGTTTTGCTTGTATTGTTGGTAAGAACAGCTAGAGTAAAAACAGCTGCTTCATCGTCACTAATGCTAACAAAATCAACAACAGAAGTAGCAACAAAATCAATAACAACAACCTTAAGACTAGATCAGTAACAAAATCAATAATAACAACGACGATGACAACTATAACAACGATAGCAACAATAATAGTAATGACAATAATAATAATAATAATGATAATAATAATAATAATAATAATAATAATAATAATAATAATAATAATAATAATAATAATAATAATATTAATAATAATGGCACTAACCTGAATAAGATTAACACTGTAATACCACTAAAATGAACACTGTAATTATCTTTCATTTACTACTCGCACATAGGTATGTACATTCCGTTTTAAGTAGTTGATTAGCGTTCCCTTGTGCCTCAAAGATTTGGAAGAAATGTGAACTGGACCAGAGTTGAAAATATTGCTTTCTGCCGCGCTGTTATAAGTGAAGGCAAAACAGCATCTCATTTGGCGGAAAATTACCTAGGCTCAATTGGAACAGATGGGTTCGCTGTCACATCGCGGCTGCGGCGCGCACGGCGTCTCTGAACTTGTGAGGAGGGATTGCTTTTGTCAAGTACGTAAGTAGCGGTCACTACACGGCGCAGGCCTGCCTGCTTAGGTTTGAAGGAGGAGGATGCGCATAATACTCCAGAAACTCAATTTTCGTTCCATTTGGTTCACCTTTTTTTTTATTTCATTTATTTTTCCACTTGCATACATTTGGTTTGCTTCTGTGGAAGTTGATGTACGCTTTACAATAACGATTTCCCTCTTTCCCGTGTCTGCTGCTGAGAGCGACGCCCTTAGTGGCATCAGTAAAGAAAGACAAAGCACGTCCTCTCGTCGCCAGTCACAGGCCGCGGCGTATGGCGAGATGGGCTGTGGAGGTGTTGTAAACTTACCTGACAGCTTCAAGTAGGCGACCGTCCACGCTGGAGATGCCGCAGCGATCCATGGCTCACATCTAAAGGAAAAAGGCAACTTGTACCGTCTCGTCTAGCGATGGAAGTGGCCAGTAAACTATGCGTCCAGCGACACAAATCAAATCAATCCCCTCCGTTACATGACCCAAGTTTTTGCAGGAACAGATTGCAGAGCTCAAGTGTTATCGATATTCTTCTCTTCACCGCACCTCCCGGCGCCGCCTTCCTCCCGCCTTTCTTCTCCTCCGTTCCTGATTGACTGGCCGATTCAGCATTTTTCTCCCTCAGTGTTCGTGCCATAATAGCTTGCTTGTGCTTGGCTTAATGATTCGAGCCCCGCATGCCGGGAAGGTGCGACGAGGAAAATGAGGGAGCCGTAGCTTTTGAGCGAACCTGAGTGTGAGTGCGTACATGACACCTGCTTCTTTTCATTGCCATTCTTTTTGACCCAACGCATATTTATTATATTTTAGCTGCTTTCTCTTCGGGTTACAGCGAGCTTCATCGTATTTTGCTCCGAGGAAAATGAAACTCTGCGAAATGAGGCGACCGTATTTGGTGTTGTCTTCCCGGATCTAGCCTTGCTGATTCCGTGCAGGCGTGACGTGGGCTGCTGCAGAACGCTCGCAGTATTCGAAAGGCGTGTCCTGGATGTTTCCAGGCTGGAAGAGGAGAGAGATCAGGCGAAAGATCAGGCTAGTGATTCATCGCTTCTCCAGCGGCGACGTGCTTTGATAAGATAAATGATTTTGATAACACTCGGCCGCTCCTTAAAACTACATTCACTTCGCGTCTGATATGACGTTTAATCCAGATTATACACGGCTGAGGCAATAGTTATGACTATTCGCTCTGTTGTCTGAAGCAGGTCTTGGTTCACTCAGGGGTATAGTGAGACATTAGCTTAGATCACTTGTCACACCCTACCATCTCACTCCCCTCACCAGACTCCTTTTCCAGACGAGGAACGCCCGAGTGTCCTTCAACAGTACAGTGTATCGAGGTCGCCGTAAGTTTAAGGCTTAGCAGGTATTAGTTCCGTAAATCATGTAGTGTTGACACGGTAAAGAAAGAGAACGAGGTGACGCAACCCTTCATTTTATTCTTATAGATAACTACACCTGATATTTGCAATAAGGCTTCCTTTTTTTCATGTCCAGAAGAGTGTTTTTGCAATGCAGTCCGTGTATCTATTGCCTTCCTAATTAAAATTACATAGGAAAAAGACACGGACAATATTCAGCGTTATTTTCACAACCTTATATGTATAGAAAGAGTAAAAATGCAATAAAAGTAATGCCAGTCGATACTCTTGTAATTCAATTTTATCTCAGTTTGTACGTACTCTTTTATAATGTCTTTTTAGTGAGGCTTGTGAGAAGGCAGCGTTGCGAGAGTGGCGGGCGCTAAACAAGGGAGTGAGGATGTGAAAATAACCCACTGAGAGAAATTAACACCTGTGATAAAAGTGTTGCGGAGGACGCTGGCCAAATTTGGTGTGCGGCAGGGGAGGAGGTCACGCCGTGTCTCCTGGAAATTCTTGCGGTGGATTGTTAAAGTTATGAAAGGACAGGCAATGTTGTCACCCCGAAGTGGTGGCGCCGCTCCTCCTCCACACCTTTCTTTTCCTCCTCCTCTCAGTCTTTCTTTTATTATTTTTTTCCGCGTAGTTGATTTATGCTGTGTGATTTTTTTTAGATTTTTATATGCTTTCGGTGTTGAATATAAGTACGTTCCCATGTATGTGTGTGTGTGTGTGTGTGTGTGTGTGTGTGTGTGTGTGTGTGTGTGTGTGTTTTTGTTTGTTTCTTTTGTCTCTCTGTGTTTGTTTGTCATCTATGTGTGTGCATATACGTATTTGTGGTGTGGGTTTTTGTGTACACCTGTTTGTCTGCGTTCTGTCTCGCTGTCTTTACGTTTACTCATCTTTATTGGGTGTGCATCCGTCCTTCCGTCAATGTGCGTACATGTTTGTCCCTGTGTGTGTTTATCTGTCTATTTGCACACCATCCTGTCTGTCAATGGGTACGCTTGTCCGTCTTGTGGGTGCGCCTGTCTGTATATCTGTACACATGTCTGCCTGAGTCCGTGCTTATCTCTACCTGTGAATGTGAAGGAGCGACGGACACTCATTATCACACCTGCACACGTGCCGAGAGGAGAGGCGCTACTAGAGAACAGACAGAGAGGAACCTGGAGAATGAAGACTGGGTGTTTGTATTCACCTGGACGAGGCCTGACACTGCAGGGACCACATCTCTTACTCCAAAAATGTATATGGCAACCGAAGTGTAAGACGCACACCCTAGGAAGCACCATAAGATGAAGGAAAAGTTGGTTTAGATAATGTGCAGTTGTTTTCACCCGATTAACTTTTATGAGAGCAATTACGGAGCGGATTTATTGATATATTATTCGTGCTTCTGTAAATTGCCAGTGTGATATTGTACGAATTCCCTTGGTACAGGTGAGTGGAGGAAAGTGCGGCCTTCGTGGCAGTAATATATCGAACGAGGTAACCAAGGAACGACCATTCATGGGAGTCCTTAAGTGAAAGTCAGCAAATACAAAGCACAAAATTAGTGGCTGAAGTGACTTTGAATTAGTCGGCGAATCAGCGGAGTGTTAAGCACGAATGGACGTGAATGTTTTACGGAGTTGCCGCGCCTCCACTGCACTCCTTCCACTCATGAAAGCAGGACGTAATAGTGAGTTTGTAAAGGAGGACAAGTCTTGCTAAGTCGTGTCGCCTCTGCATCACATTCTGCTGTCTTCTCGGAATTGTGAAAGTAGAACATAATAGTGTGTTTATAAAGTACATGTTGGCGATACTATCAGCTGCTGACAGGCTGGAGAATCACCCAGCCACCTGACACAGGAAGGTAGGGTAAGGGGGTGAGGGATAAGTAGTGGGAGGGAGGGAGGTGTTCCTTATCTCCAGAGGCGCCTTGTCACACCTGTTGCTGCGTCATGCATCCGGTGGCAGGAGAATTTTTCTATATATATTTACTCGCTCTCTTTTCATACTTAAAGAGAGAGAAGATGACACCTCAGCTATGCACTGACGCCATAACTTTTCACCAGTCTTCCACGTTGGAGTTTTTATACAAACAACTACTCGACATTCTAATTTTGAAAAAAAGATGTCGGAAAATACACCACGTCATCGTAGGGAATTTTAAACTATCAACATTGTCATTACACGCCTCATTATAGATTACAATATTACGGGTGTAAAATAATGATAACAGAGTCTCGAATTACTTTGAAGGCTATCAAAATTATACTCCTGAGTGCGTGCTCTCGGAAATAACTATATTAAAAGAGCTCGCTGCAGGATGTAATAACTTAAGCCACAACAAACTGTGGGCGTTTCAAAATCAAAAACCTCTCGTGTACCTCCTTGGAAAACTGAGTGAGATATAATAGTCTTTTGTTATATCAGGTACCAGGAAAAGAAGACAAGAATTAGAATTGGATAATGTTGCGCAGTAAAATTAGTCGCACTAACTCACGCACGCACACACACACACACACACACACACACACACACACACACACACACACACACACACACACACACACACACACACACACACACACACACGTCCCAACATAAATTCTCTTACCTTTACACACAAAAAGAAAATGAATAAAACCTAAATATACATCGTGAACATTTACTACATTTATATAAAAAGTAAAAAAGACCTCCTCTCTGTAATGGTCTTTTAAGGCGTCAACAAAGAAGGAAGATTAGATATAACGAGTATTCTTTACACGCTTTACCTGTGCGTGCAAATATCATGGAAAAAAGAGAGAAAGAGGGAGAAGGAAAAAGAATGAAAAGCCAGGGGCAAGTTTCCTGCGTGCACCACCAAAGAAGGCTGCGTCGAGGTGGTGGTGGTGGTGGTGGCGGTGGTGGTGGTGGTGGTGGTAATGGTGGTGGTGGCGGTGGTGGCGGCAGGACAGGGCATCGTGACACCTGCCGTTATGCTTGGTGTGTGTTACGTGACACACCTGAGGGACTGCGTGAAGGAAATAAAGGTGATTATTTTACGGTCTTTATATATTTATTTATTTTTTTCAGAAAGGTTTATTAATTCGTTTTTTGTGTATTGTGAATTAAAGCAAATCCCAATTCTCTGCGTGTCTGTCTGTCTTTTTTATTTTTGTCTTTTTCTCTTACTTTCTTTTGTCAGTGTGTGTGTGTGTGTGTGTGTGTGTGTGTGTGTGTGTGTGTGTGTGTGTGTGTGTGTGTGTGT
>CM035203.1:15331387-15344519 GCA_020233015.1 Callinectes sapidus | reverse complement strand
CCCTCTCGCTCGCTCTCTCTCTCTCTCTCTCTCTCTCTCTCTCTCTCTCTCTCTCTCTCTCTCTCTCTCTCTCTCTCTCTCTCTCTCTCTCTCTCTCTCTCTCTCTCTCTCTCTCTCTCTCTCTCTCTCTCTCTCTCTCTCTCTCTCTCTCACATGCTTTGACCAACCAGCATTCACCTCCTGCACAGGATTAAATTAGATTCTTCGCACTGGTGGCTATGTGTTCATTTGTTATCATGCCTGTACCACACCTCAAGCAATTTAAACCATAAGGCAACGCACGTACGCACACACACACACACACACACACACACACACACACACACACACACACACACACACACAGGAAAGGTTAAGCTGCACTCGTCTTTCGTTTATTGTTTCAGCAAAATTTTCTACATGCTGATCGCGTGTGGGATGAAAATATACCGTAAGGATGGGGAGGTATGGGGAAGGAGACCAGAACGTGATAGTGGTGGTGGTGGTGGTGGTGGTGGTGGTGATGGGTGCCGTGATAGCTGTGTTGGTGGAGCATGAGAGGAGGAGGCGGCAGCAGTGATGTTAGTGGTGGCAGCGGTATTGTGGATTGCAGTGAGATGGTTATGATGATGGTCCTCGTTGTGGTGACGGGGGAGAATGCAGCAGTGAGAAATGTGATTGCGGCTGTGCGGGCGTGTGATGGAGGATTGTGGGGTGGGGCGGGGACGGCGCGTGGCGGTGAGTGGGTGCTGAGATGCCGCTGATGAAAATGGATGATGAGCACGCCGGAGAGAGAGAGAGTGAGTGAATGAGTTAGTGAGTGTGATTTCGCAAACGCATGATAAGGATGATGAGTGAGGTGAAAATGGAAGGTTAGATGCGTTGCTGAGTAGAGGATGAATTGAGTCTGAAACAAGTGTGGTATATCAAGATTTGTTTGGGTCTGGAGGATAAATACGATGGAAGAGAGGACGGGGAGAGGAGTCCAGGCATTATTTAGTGTAGATATTAAGTAATTGATAGTTGATGTCCTGTGAAAATGAACGCTGATATACACTTTATAAATTGCTTAGATTTCTTGATTTGTATATTACTTTTTTTTTTTTATTAAGGTGTGTGTGTGTGTGTGTGTGTGTGTGTGTGTGTGTGTGTGTGTGTGTGTGTGTGTGTGTGTGTGTGTGTGTCCACCTCACTGAATCACATAAACTTCAATGCACTCCGGTTACTGTCAGTTGTGTTCATTGCTAATAACGATTTCATTCATCATTTCCCATTACCAGCCATCACTCGCCTTCTCACTATTACCATCAGTGTTCATCCCATCACCTCCCATCACAGCACCTGACGCACCAGTGCACCAGCTGCCTATCTTCCCCATCACAGTCACATAAATGGTAATTCAAGATCATTGGCAATCTTTTGTCTCTGTGTTGTACAATCTTTCCTGCATGATTTTATATTGTTTTGCTGAATTTTATGAAGTCATAAAGGTGTAAAAGAAAGCTATCAAATGTGTGTGTGTGTGTGTGTGTGTGTGTGTGTGTGTGTGTGTGTGTGTGTGTGTGTGTGTGTGTGTGTGTGTGTGTGTGTATTCGCGCACTTCACCCCTTGCAGTCTTGGATGATTAATTGATGGAATATTCAAATTCATATTATTGCCACAGCATGGCTCGGGTCTTACGACGCTATTATTGTACGTTGGAAAGACAACATGTGCTGTGTGTGTATATTTGTGTATTACGAATGGACTCAAAGTAAATAAATAAATAGATAAATAAATATATACGGGTATATGAGAGAGAGAGAGAGAGAGAGAGAGAGAGAGAGAGAGAGAGAGAGAGAGAGAGAGAGAGAGAGAGAGAGAGAGAGAGAGAGAGAGAGAATGTTGGTTGTTACCTAGCACATTGACAAGAGTGTCTTAAAGTAATATATAACAGCTAGATATGTGTCCATGCATGTCCTCTGAATGTGTGCTGGCGGGACTGGTGGGAAACTGGTGCCAGTGAGGAAGGGTGTGGGTGTGTCGCTGCAGTGCTGGGGATAGTGTGTCAGGCTGAGTAGTAATGACGATTTGTTGGTGAGGAGTGATGTAGTGTGTTGTTCACGGAGACCTCATGAGTACGGGGAAATAAAACAAATAAATACAAAGGACATAAAGCTGGTGGACCGTGTGAGGTGCACCGCGGTGTTCCTGCCTCCTGACCTCAGCTCGCCGCGCACCACATATTGCACCGCACACTTAATCATGGAGGCGACAGGACGTGTTACATCGCACATATGGCGACGCCTCGTTTGTTTTCTCATTTTTCTTTCAGTAACAAATTTGCCGATAAATAAACTTCAGTCCTTTCTAATTCTCATTATGTAGTGACGTAAACCTCCATTCTTAAGTGCTGTTGTGTGCTTCAGTGTGTGCAGCACTTCTTGATCACTTCTTGCTGGCTGCTTGTCAAAACAAAAACGAAATGTATTTAAAAACCTGGAAATGTAATCTTTTTTCATCTGTCATATTTATGTATTCATAATAAGTAATTTCTCAATTATATATATATATATATATATATATATATATATATATATATATATATATATATAGAATAGATATATATATCTATATATATCTAATAATATATATATATCCGTTACCACATATTTCATACCTTTTGATTTCTTACACATGATCTATTCACTCCTCACCATTTATTGCTTAATTTCATCTGAGGTGACAACCAAGAAACCAAAGATTCCTCAGAAAATACTTGCGACGGGTGGGGTCCCATGGGTCATCTGTCAAGCAACCTTGAAGCAAAAGGGTTCAAGGCTTATTGTCGAGCATGACTGGATGCTGCGCTGTCTTCAAGCGATTGAAACTGATTCGTGGAACGTGGATGCGAAATTATTGCAACCTGAACTAATAACTGATATAGAGTTACGCTCAAGCTGTAATTGTCACATATTTTAGAGAGAGAGAGAGAGAGAGAGAGAGAGAGAGAGAGAGAGAGAGAGAGAGAGAGAGAGAGAGAGAGAGAAGATAGCCCTCAGCCTCCCTAATATGAGCTGCACTCCCTGAGTCAAGGTCACAAAGATCACGTCAATATAGATTTTTGAATATTGTGTTACAGTGTGTCAATATCTTGCTGGATGTATCCACTTTCCTCTGGCGCTGAGCCGCATAAGAGAGAGAGAGAGAGAGAGAGAGAGAGAGAGAGAGAGAGAGAGAGAGAGAGAGAGAGAGAGAGAGAGAGAGAGAGAGAGAGAGAGTAGTTTGATAAAAATAATCCAGATCTCGAATTTAGAATTAAATACTTGTAATTCAACGAGTAGTAGTAGTAGTAGTAGTAGTAGTAGTAGTAGTAGTAGTAGTAGTAGTAGTAGTAGTAGTAGTAGTAGTAGTAGTAGTAATAGTAGTAGTAGTAAATGAAATAGCAGAGCAGGGGAAAAAATGAAATAAAAAATGGACAAACAGGTTAAGAAGGTTGTTATGTACTTTCATTTAGATAGAAGAGATGCAGAGGGAGGAGCATGTGAGCGGGTGGAATGGAGTGCTCAGTGAAGGAGGAGGTTGACTTGTGGGAAACTAGAGAAGGTGTAAGCAAATGTGTTTGAAAAAGAAAAATGGAGAATAGTGTTTAAATTAATGTTGAGAAGATTGACTTGCGTTGTAGAATATAAGTGATGGTGAGATAATAACATAAACACCGTAGGAAGTTTTTGAAGCTTTATAGATAATGTGAAAATTCATCCCTTTAAATAGTAAAATGGTTTAGTCTTGTTTTGTAAAAGGAATATTTGTAAAGTTATAATTGAAACATTATATGAAGTTTCAGAATAATTGCATATTACACACACACACACACACACACACACACACACACACACACACACACACACACACACACACACACACACACACACACACACAGGAATAATAAAACTTGTGTTATTTCCATTCATCCATCATCACTCGCTCTGGATAAGTGATAATGCCGCCGCACAAGGGGAGCTGGCACGCACTTGGCTCTCCTTGTACAGGCGTAATAACCGGATAATTGAGCGCTGGACTGCTCACTACCCACAACTGGAGTCTTAGCGGCCGCCTCGTCCATTCCAATTCCACCTGCCTCGTTCGTCTTGTCTACCTGTTGATTTCGCTCCAGCCAGGCGTGTGATCAATATAAGGCGGGAGTTTATCATTATCGGCCACCAGCTTATCATTGCCTGGCGCTAGTTCTTCACACTCCCCGCGTTTACTGATCAACGCCGTAGTCTCGCGTGTCCGTATCAGCCAATAACCGCTCGTCCACGCCGGCGTTGACTTGTTGGTGACGTGCAGATTGCGTTTTTTTACGTGGCTAAGTCCAATTTTAAGGTCTTTACTTTGATTTGCTACGTTGTGATTTCGGGTTTATTCCAACAAGGCACCACGAGTATCTACATTAGGCGTCATCACTAGATTTGGTATATCGACACAAGGCTGTGGAACTAATTAATATAGAGTAGAGCCCAGGTGTACTGATTAGCGGAGGGAAGTGGATCGTGCTATGAGGCCACAAGGTATGTAATAGGATGTACATCACGCAGATGCCTCAACAATAACATGGCGGTGAGGATGTGATGAGATGCTATGAGGGAAGGTTACGGTGTTTAATTCCCATTGCGAACTGAATGAATGTTGCCAAGTGGTGTCTGGTAATGGAGAGCCTCGTCCGCACTCCTAACCTCGTCTTGGCTATCCTGAATTTCTTGCGTCAGATTAGATGATGTACTTTATCACGAACACCCTCGTAAGAACTGAAAGATCTGCAGTTTTTTTTTCCTTTTTAGCTTGCTTTTTTATTGTGTTCCTTTGTTTTCCTTTGTGATGCACAGAGAGAGAAGGTACAATTGTGATTATCTTGTGTTAGTACTTTCTATTCTGTATTCACAACAACGATGTCTCACCTAAGTGTTTAAACCTATTTTTATGGATGCGTTTTATACTATGACGTGAAACTCGTAAAAAAAATCACTAGAAGTAAAAACACGTTTCAAAATCTCTATAATTTTTACTAGAAAGTGTTGAATGTAGCGGAGATGCAAATAAAAGTTTATGAATAATGTCCTACCACTGCTTCACATAGCAGGACAAAAAATAGGTAAGCCTTCATATATGAATTAGTGCATTATAAATATAAATACAATTAGAAGTGTGAGGTAAAAGGCAGTCTCTGAATAAGAATCGAAATGATAATAGTGATAATAAATTAATGGAAAATTAAAGGTGATGTAGAGAGTTCTTAAGGAAGGAGTAGAACGCTGACTTACCCGGACGTTCCTTCCACTCACCGAATATTTTGAAGGCGCTCTCACGCTGTTAATCACGCCGTAACTGAGCATTAAGGAGGAAGTACGATGGACAGCTAAAGCCTCCAGGTGAAATAGGAGGACGGTGCCTCCATAAACCCCGAAATGCGGCCACACTCACTGTGAAATATACTGACAATGGAGCACTTTCCGATCATACATAAAATAGAAATCGATGGTTATCAGCACCAGACGGCCATCAGCAGCACCATGGCGTAGTTATTATGCATGAATATGGTGAGTGAGCTCCTGAAGGCCCCGCCATCACGACCACCACCAGCTTGTCCAGAAGGACACCCATTAGCCATATTTTCATTCATAGTTTTATTCCCTTTTTGTTCATAAGCTTATGAATTTTGTACGTGGCTCAAGGCGGGTCTGTCTATACTTTACGATCTTAATTTCAAGTATATTCCAATAGGAGCGTGTTTCTACCAAAGTTACGAGATGGCTACAGGTGATAGGGAGCAGGTGGGAGGGAGAGCGGGGGGTAGGGTGAGTGAGGGCCGCCCCGACAAGTGAGGAGCCCATCCCCGGCCCACAGAACCACCTGACTGGGAGACGCTTCTGTAGCCGCCATCCTCCCCCTCTTTACACAAGGGGGCGGAGCTGGGGAGCGGGTAGATTACTTTTAGTGAGAGTCGGAGGCGTGAGGTGAAAGGTCAGGTAGGGGATGGGAGTCGTCCGCGTCTCTTCCCTTGTTACGTAGGGTGCTGGGATGGGGGAGGGGGAGGAGGGCTGAAGGGGCGGTGGAGGATGGAGATGGAGGTAGGCAGCGGCGTAGTAGTAAATGGACGAATTAGTACTTGTAAAGTGAATGGCTTAAGGATCGAAAAAAATGCGCGGGCACACACACACACACACACACACACACACACACACACACACACACACACACACACACACACACTTGTTTGAGCAAATAATGTCTAGGTGTATTAACTCTATTGAATTTATAATGCTTTAATGTTTTAACTGAATTGAATCATTACCTGAGAGAAATGTAATTTTCAGAAGTGTATATCTATATGCACCTTGCTAGCCTCGTATATATAAGTAAGATAGGCGGATGCCTTCATATTTTAATGGAATGATTATGTTGTTAAGACAGTAGATTGCTTGCTTGAAGCCTCATTTGTTACCAGTATTTGTTTTCGTTATTACCACGAGGGATTGTACTTTATATGACTTTTTACATTTACTTTTGTGCAAAGTGTTTCAAATGCACCGACAGAAAAAGAGTAAAAGGAAACAAAAATAGACAAATACTTAGAGACATTTAATTTTCCTTACAAAGCCTTAAGATAGGCGTAAGAAAGGTCATTCAGTCACTTCTGTAAAAGAGTAAAGACTCTTAAGGCTCAGTAGGATGTTGGGGGAGTCTTGAAAAATGGAGGAGTGGAGCAGGGAGACGGTGCGTGATGGATGGAAGCGAGGTGGTGGACCGAGAGGAGGGAGGGCGGCCGAGAGAGTTATGAGGAACACGAACTTGGCGGTCGTATGAAGGGAGGGAGAGAGGGAGAGAGGGAGGGAAAGAAGGAGGGGGAGGCAGAGAGGGGGCGAAGAGGAATGTGCACCGGCAGGAATAATTCTCTTTACTCCAAAGATACCGATAACCTTTCAGATTCCTGTTATAATGACCAAATGTTTTCCAGTGAAGCAGGATTTCCATTTTTCTTGTACCCGCTTAGTCTCGTTACGTTACATAATCGACGTTACCGTGACCTAAGTGCGTCTGACAGCTCAATGTGTTTTTTTCTTCTTAAAATTTCTATTGATGTTTTCTGTTTGACTTATCTGACGATTTCTTGTTGTTTCAACATATTCTTGCGTTTCTTTTCGTATTATTCTGCTTCTGTTCCTCGGTCACCAGTCTTGGGCCTAAGGACACACTTAATCTTGTCTCCGTAACACCTTTCCTACCGGGAACCAGTTTTGATAAATCATACTTTATCTCTCAAGGCATGATATATAATTTTGTGTCCAATTAACCTACTGATCAAAGGCAAGTATGCACGCCAGTTTACGGCTCTGTAGAAACGTAACGAAATAGGAAGTACGTAATTTGCACATCATATTCACACTGCATATCAATCAGCGTTGTCTCCATGTAAGAAATCATTAGTCGTATCACAACTTCTAAACTTTACCTTGAATTTCTGTGTGTGTGTGTGTGTGTGTGTGTGTGTGTGTGTGTGTGTGTGTGTGTGTGTGTGTGTGTGTGTGTGTGTGTGTGTGTGTGTGTGTGTGTGCGTGGGTGTGTGTGTGTGTGTGCGTGTGTGTGTGTGTGTGTGTGTGTGTGTGTGTGTGTGTGTGTGTGTGTGTGTGTGTGTGTGTGTGTGTATACGTGTGTGTGTGTGTGTGTGTGTGTGTGTGTGTGTGTGTGTGTGTGTGCGGGCGAGCTGATCTTTTACGCCAGTCACCTGTGGGTATGCCAATGAGATAATAAGATAATGATCGAAAACTGTTCTCGAGGTAATTACATATGTAGGTCCTGGTAAAAGGGGGAGAAAGAAAGAGAGAGAGAGAGAGAGAGAGAGAGAGGGTGGGGGGGTCAAGTGGCAGCCGCTGCGGGGTGGCTTGGGGCTGAGGGCCTGGTGGGAGGGGGCGGTGGGTAATGGGATGGTGGCGGTGGGAGAGGGTCATCAGCGGCGGCCGTTCGTCTTCTGGCTTTGTTTACCTGAGTGTGGCTCGCGTGGGTTGGATAAAAGCTTCCCTGATTACAGGATCATTATTAACCTCAGTGACGAGATTGGTATTGTTTTTCTAATCTTCACCATCTTAACTTGTTTTATGCTGTTGATCTAATAGATTATGTACTACCCTCGTTCTCAAATGGAAAAAAAGTTTTTTTTACATTAGACTACGTTACTTTAAAAAAATATTTATTTATTAGCAGTAATTATTCACTCGCATAACTTAAAAAGCCATTCATACCCTAAACACGAAGACCGTGCTGCCATCCAGGCTGTGGTGGGCGGACAACACTGAAAATGAACGAATGAATGGAGAGAGAGAGAGAGAGAGAGAGAGAGAGAGAGAGAGAGAGAGAGAGAGAGAGAGAGAGAGAGAGAGAGAGAGAGAGAGAGAGAGGGAGAAGGGCGGAGACAAAATGTGTCCAGTCATCTTTCCTTTCAGATAACTTTCCTTATAATGTACTTGTGAATATGTCTTGCTGTGTACTGTATTTTTACTTCGATACGATATACATATATATATATATATATATATATATATATATATATATATATATATATATCTATATATATATATATATATATATATATATATAATGCATGTAAGTTATTGTTGATATTTATATGAAGAAGTGATCTACACCGGGGAAGTGAGTGGGGTGATGGTTATTGATATCTGTATCCGTGACACCCTTAATGAGTGTTTGCTGTTGGGTGAAGTCCCGTGGTGGTTTTTCGCCGTGTGTCAGTCGAGTGGCCTCTCCTCAAACGAATTAATCAGATGAAAAGATTGCAAGGACTAGTCTTTGTGAGGGAGTACCTGACGATCTGTAGGAGTGACTACCTGTGAACCTGGCGACCTGCACGGACGACACGCTGCCCTGATAACTTCCAGACGTATGGAGAAGCAAAACAAATGTCTTGAGGTCTCGGTTACTCGTGGGTCAGCTCTACCTTATGGGAATAACGTGTAACTGCCATTAGTCTTTTCGGTCACCGAAGAAGAAGAATTTACCGTGAGGAGCAAACCACATAGGTGATCTAATTCACAGCGTGAAAACTACGAATTATCTGGAAATGGAGTGACCTGTGGGTATTACCTTAGAACCGGATTTCTGTGTGAGACTTTCTAATGACCTGAGGAATCTGATGACCCGGTGCCCTGCCATCCTGTGGGAGAATACATAAATTCCTGACAGGCCAAGAAAGGTACCTAACACCCAGGCTATGGTTCGTGAGGCTGTAGGGAAGCTGATAAAGTGGACACTCTCGGGGTTGCCGTGTGACCAGAGGGCTTCGGTTCAATGCCACGAGTTGAAGGATGAGCTGAAGTGTTACATAATGGGGATATTAGCATCTTTTCTCACCCCAAATAGCTGAAATGGGATTGAAAACCTAACTGAATAATCTTTGTCATTTGTTACGAGAATAATATGACACTAACTCTATACAGTCAATCTCATACTATTTTTTTCATGAAACTATATACTTTTCACTTGCTCCGTTAAATAATGAAAACAAAAATCTTTGTCCACTGATGACTTGCAAATGAGACCTTTGTTCTCTGTCATCAAAACGCAATTATCCTTTACACATTCTTATTTTACTATTCCCATAATTCTTGATGCACTAAAACCTGCAAAACGCAATATTATCAAGAGTCAAGCTTTGCCTCCTCACCTCTCAGCCCACGAGGACTCAAGCGGCAAGCCATTGAAAAGTGTGAGGGAGTTTCTTGCTTGCTTGCCCGCTCCTCTCCATACACGAGCGGGATTATCATAAGACAACATGGCTCCTTCTTTAGGGAAATGCTAATGTCGTTCTCCGCTTCCTTGTACTCCTCGCCATCTTTTTTTTTCCTTTCATTTTGAGTCAACATTACGTCGAGGCGGAGAAAAAATAAGATGGTGATAGTGGTCAACACGGAAGGAAGGGCTGGCGGCGGCGAGGACTTAAGTAAACTGCGTGTTGTCATGTCTACGTTTGATTCGCATCATGACATTCCCTTCAAGTTTTGTTTTGCTTTCTGTTTTGGGGGAACACAATAAACACCGCCTGTGCGTGCATTCCTTCAGATTTACGTAAAATAAAGAAAAAACCGAAGGAAAATATTAGAAAAGTTGAGACAAACTTGAGGTTTGAATAAATTTCTAATCTAATTTGCAAATGTTGAGCATCTCATTTTTTCATGTTGAATGAACAGTTTTCTTATCAATGACTTAATCTATTTAGATAAATCAGTGATATTTATCTCACGGAAATTTATCGCCACGTCTATCTCGGTCATACTTTCCTTTAGATAAGTCAAGTTGAAGACGGAGAGATAGCGGCGCCAGGAAGTCGAGGCTTGATGGAAGACAATGCAAGGGAGCGATTGTCAGGCAGACTCATCATAACGTAAATTCTATTATGTGATGGATGGCGGCAAATTAATTATAGATGCAAAAACTTTCACGCCAAATGACTCGACTAATCAGCCAGTGGATAGAGAGGTGGAGGGATGAGAAGGAGAAGGGGAGCCACCAGATTAGGAGGCCTCGGAAAATTCGTCACGGTGACCCCCTCGAGCAGGAATGTGACGGAGCCGCGTGGCCAGGAAGGTCCTGCGCCAACAATGCTAAGAGGCAGATTTGCATAATGAAAGTTATTGCCGAAACGGTGCGGTTGTTTGTGCTGAACAGAAGCGAGCATAATGTTTAGATTTGTCTGTCAACTCTCCTTTGAGCAGACAATAGCCACCTGGCGACCACCCCTCATGTGCACCCAGTCATCCACCCACCCACACGAGTCCTCAAATTCTGCTGATACTCAAAGACCACAATGACATGGAACAAAATACTATCATCTTTATTAAATACCCTGATGTTTTTGCAAAATATACCCAGATCTCATGCTGATACTTAATAGAGCTTTTGCATATCAAAGCCAGATACCGAGGAACACCAACAGACTCACACAGATAACTCCATGAACTCTCCGGTGCTTCGAGATGCCTTTCGATCTCGGTACACGAGATTCCAGATTCCAAGAGCTGTCCCCGAACACGTCTAGATTCCGTCGCCTTCTTCTGGATGTCTCCCACGCAGGACTGAACACCGCTGAATAATAATAGCGAAGGAAGCATTCTTTAGTGGACGACACACACGCTGCCCACTGTGAGAGAGTCAGGGAGACCTCCAGCGAGCCAGACCCCAACTCGAGGCCGCCTTTGTCTCGTGACCTGGATGTGAGGGGGGACTGAACAACGCCCGCTATTACTGAAGGGAAGGAGAGACGCGGGGGGTCCAAGTGAAGGGGAAAGAAGGGGCAGCGGAAGGTCATGAAACAAGTGGACGGGAGAAGTGGTGGTGGAATTCATTCTTCTTTTCCTTCCAACTGAGTTCTTTTTCATCGGTTGTGTGTTTTTTTCTTTTTTTTTCTTTTGTTTCTTGAAGGTTTTGTTTCATTGTTTTTAAGGTCATCTGTTTTTTTTTTCTTGTGTCGTGGTGGTGTTACGTCCATTTTGACGCGTTACTTCTCTTTTTATTTCTTTCTCTCTTTACCTCATGTCTTTCTTTTTCGTTTATCACTTCTGCTACTCTCTATACTCTATTTTTCTTTTCTTACCTCATCTCACTATCAATTTTCATTCCTCTCCTGACACTCTTTTTCTCTCAATCCCATCCTTTTGCTGTTTGTGTTCTCGACCACAGCTACTGCAAATCTCAATCTCCTATTTTCCTTCTCTTCCTCCATCACATTCCCATTTCCATTTCCTCTGCAACAACTCTTCAATCTGTTTCTAAACCATCTTTTGTTTCTTCTCTCGCAATCCCACTGTGCACTTTTCAACCTCAGCTATTTTTCCTCGCACCCAGAGCACACAGTCCGTGGAAGGTCTGATACGCACCTCGCACTCCAGCAGTCTATATAGGAGAATGTCTCATACCTTTCCCTCGCTAGTGCGGTAGGAAGGTGACGCCGACACACATTCCCAATTTGTTTAAGCTCGTGGAATCTCACAGAGCACTCCCAACATTTCTCTCCCCTCCCCCCTTTTTTTTTTAGTTAGAACGAACACCGAGAGACAAAGATATAGGGAAGAAAAGACAAGTATACAAGTGAAGCTGCCACACTACCATAAAGGGACACACCAAAAAGGGTTCAAGTATATACACATTAGCTCACTTTTTTTTCCCCATCTCTGTCTCTCTCTCTCTCTCCCTCTCTCTCTTTCTTTCTTTTTTTAGGAACACAGAATTTAAGTTTCTCGATTGTTCATGGTGTGTACTTACCTGTGCATTAGAGATACAATACGCTGATTGTTTTCTTCGGTATCTGTCCCGGATTCCTCGCTTTCCAATGAAGGCAAGTTCCTATTGTTGTTTATTTCAAGGCAATAATATGCTTCATGTTTGTCAACTCATCCTCTGTACTGCCTTTGTTCCTCAGATCGGTGAAACGTCACTATCTCTCTATCTCTCTCTCTCTCTCTCTCTCTCTCTCTCTCTCTCTCTCTCTCTCTCTCTCTCTCTCTCTCTCTCTCTCTCTCTCTCTCTCTCTCTCTCTCTCTCTTCTTCCTTTACCTCCAATCTTTTTTCTTGGTATTGAAAAAGAAAGCAAAAACAGAAACCTTCATTAGACCTCCTAGAACTTTTTTCTGTGTGTGTTCTTTTCCTTTATCATTGTTTTTATTTCCCCTTTTTGTTTTTACCTTAACTATTGCGTTGTTAGTTGTGCGCAAACACTTCTTCCATCTTTCGTACATTTCCTCCTTTTTTTTTATTTTCTTTTCCCTTACCCCCTTCACTTGTTTCCCACACTGTCTAAAGCCTTCGACTCACTCCACCCGTTGACCTGCGTGATCCTTCCCATCCTGCGACCTGAAGGAGTGGCTGAAGGCAAAGGTGGTTGGTTTTCCTCTCTTTTTTTTTTTTAACTCCTTGTCTCGGCGTGCTGACTTGATGGAGTCCCGGCGGCCAGTCCATTAATGCTGATAAACTCCTGTCCTCTTACCAGCGTCCTCTTTCTCCCTCACCTTATGATCTGGTGATAAAAGGTCGTTTGAGTTACAGTCGCCTCCTCTTTCTCATCTCTTCACTTGACCTCTGCCTCCTGTGTCCGTAGATCTCGTTG
>CM035203.1:15302980-15322980 GCA_020233015.1 Callinectes sapidus | reverse complement strand
TCAACCAGAAATTGGCGTCTTCATCCCTTACCAGAATGACTAAAATCAGGCGGGCGTTGGGCAGACTCAACTTATCTTATACCGCCCAGACCTCTCAGTGTGCTTGCTACCTCGCCTAACACAAATATTCCTCTTAACCATCCCATTTTCTAAAAGTTTCTCAACTGTTCTAGTGTAATCAGAGAGAGAGAGAGAGAGAGAGAGAGAGAGAGAGAGAGAGAGAGAGAGAGAGAGAGAGAGAGAGAGAGAGAGAGAAACTTGATGACTTAAGCTTCCTCTACTCAAGATTCTCACCGTTCTTCAAGCTGAGGATCATCGCGCTATCATCCTGCTAATCCTGCGCCATCTAAGGCAAGACGCGACGAGCAGTGGAGATCTAGAGATGAAGCAATCCCTCGGCTTCCTATCTAAACAAGAACGACGTGCCTAATCTCCGTTGCCACCTTTAGGAAACTAGAAATCACATACAGTTTCCCCAAAGTATCATGATGCGGAATAAGGCAGAGGAAAGGCGGGGCTGGGATTCCAACGTTCTCTGGCTGCCCCTGGTCTAGTTATGGCAGAATAAGAAACACTGACAAACAAGCGCCGCACTCCCAAAAAAGGAGATTCGTGCAAATATTGCTGGTTTGTGGAGCCTGAAAGATGGAGCGTGCGTCCCAGTAGAGGCAAACCTTCAGGCTCGCGTCCACGCTTGTCATGGCGAGCATACAAACAACCATATTCTCTCAAGCACGTATGCCCGGCCCTCAAAAATGCGTCGTTCCTTTTCAGACTTAACGATACGAGAGACTCGGTGAAAGTATCTGACTAACCTCACTCTGGTCACATATCTGGGATGTGGTAAGAGTCCGTTTTCATTTTTCGTGGCCTACAAATTGATGGTCACAGAAAATGGGATATGCCCGATGCCGCGTAAAAAGCACCGTCATCATATTTAGGAAGCGGGAGTCGCCAGATGTCGTAAATCCTCGTCCATCAGCCTCACGTTCTCATCAGATCGTAATGACTTGGTGCGGTGGAGCATCTCTAGGGCTGGCAGGGATCGTTAAGGAGGCAAAATGAATGGAGGGAAAACGAGGTAATCGACAAGTACGTAGATGGACGAGTAAAACGAGAACACGTGGTAATGGAATAAAAAGATAGAATAATTAATCACAAGTTAATTAGCCCGCCAGTCCCGGTATGCCTTGCGGCCCAAGGAGGAGACAAAGGGGCACCCACCTGCACTAATTGGGCTTCACACCTGAGACTGGCGGAGGTTTGGCGAAACAGTCGTGGCCTCAGGAGCAATACACATAAGCCATATTATATGCAGTATTTTATACGATATTCATTAGTGTTTTTAGCATTTTTTATTTAATCTATCAGAAGGTGTATAGTATGAAATAACATTGTCCATATTGTATGAAAAGCGATTTCAGTAATTCTCAGCTAAAGTTGAGCTTGTTCTCGTAACAGCTCGGCTCACACAAAGGCGACCGCTGGCAGGCTGCGTGCGGGGGAGGCAAAACTCCAACACACGTCACTTCAACTCGTATCAGTCTGGGTTCGAAAAATGGATGTCGGCGACGCCTGCCGGACCTAACATGGCCACCTTGATTACAACACCACAAAATGAACGATGTTTTAGCCTCCGAGCCCTGTTTCCCACGACGCCATGGTTCTGGGTGGCCAAATCATCTCCAACGAAAATAATGGCAAAAATTTGGAGCAAGGATGAAAATGAGAAAGCTGCAGTCTCCGGCTATTTGGTGTTATGCCAAACGCACTTTCATTAGTACTATCTCGACACATCGCCAAACAGAATGCATTTGTTTACCTACCCTGAGTTGCCAGACAGACAGGTGGTGAACTTCCTGCCACCTGTACCTCGCATCATCTGCATCTTATTAACAGCCTGTTGAACAAGGCGGCACCGAATCATATTAAGGATCACTTATTTTTAGATCGTGATAATATCTTCCTTCAGAATCTGCAAGCACCGTTGAGCAGGCAGCGGCTTGGAAAAGACTCGGAGACCATCCATGCAAAAGTTAAGGTGACCGAAATTTAGGAATCACGTCCAGACAGAAAATCTTTTTGTGTGCTTGTGACCTGAACATCCAGAGGCAAGAAAATCCAGCCCTGGTGAATGTGACTTAGCCTGTAAGCGTGTGGTGTCCAAAACAGACATCCTGTGTCCCTCATTTTTCAAACAACGTGACTTCACAATAGAAAATTTTGACAGCAGCTTTGGCTTTGCACTTTTGTACCTGAAAGATTGATGTTACATTTATAATGTGTGAGTGATGTGTTCACTGTGTGCTTTCAGTATCCATTTGTTATGGATAGATAATATTGTACTTTCTTGCTTTGGTTATAATGATTCTTTCCAGAGTTTTATTGTGTGTGTGTGTGTGTGTGTGTGTGTGTGTGTGTGTGTGTGTGTGTGTGTGTGTGTGCAAGGTGTGCCAAGACAGTCAGATCAAGAGAACTTTAGAAATGTAAATTTATTAGCGGGTAAGTGAAAGGAAAACAAACTATGATGGAATGTATCATGGCAGGTTCTTAGTTTAAATCTACTGGGAATGACAGCTGATGTATTTGCATTATAATAGAACACACACACACACACACACACACACACACACACACACACACACACACACACACACACACACACACACACACACACACACACACACACAGACACACACACACACACACACACACACAAGGTATTATAAAAAATATGTACTCACCCATAAGGCACTGCAAAAAAGGCGCACGTACATAAATTTGAAGGAGTTTCTCACGCTCTCTCTTCCTTCCCTGATCCAGGACCAAGAGGTACTGCATTTCTTTGCACGTTACGAGGAATGATGCTGAAGTGAATCAAGCAGTGGTCATTCCTTGCACGCAATCGATGCCCTGAGTAGATCTACATTGTTGCAGTTCTGTTTACTTTCTCGCGTGTTTAATGCAGTGTGGCGAGATCCGTCGGTGTGTCTCGAAGTTACTGTGTTCTTCAGGTGTTCTCGTTTGCCTTGTGTTACTTTGTTCTGTTTTTTTTTCCCCATTTTTTTTCTGCAGATATTACTGGGTTATGAATGTTGTTTTATTGAGTGAGCATGTTTTTTGTTATTTATTTATTTTTTTTTTTTGGGTGGGAAGAAGGATTTTTTTTGGTAATTATTGTGATATTTCTTTCTTATTTGCTATGGTATTTTGTCCTCGATTCTACGTACTTCAACGTTTTTATATTGTTGTTGTTGTTGTTGTTGTTGTTGTTGTTGTTGTTGTTGTTGTTGTTGTTGTTGTTGTTGCTGCTGCTGCTGCTGCTAGACTAGTACCAAAATAAACAAAAGGAATAACAGTGGATAGCAGATATCGGTATCAATTGTAGAAAATATTAGCAACAACAATAACAATAGTGATATAAATACCGGTACTAAGAGTGACGTCAGGGACAGTAGTAACAGCAGAAGAAAAAGAAGGAGAAAGAAAGAAAAAAAAAGAATCAGCATTGTTATTGCTATTCCTCGCCAACCACCGCAGTTCTTCCGCAAGACAAATCACCTTTCACATCTTTATCCGCTCATCTTCTCAGCTATTCGTCCATCATACTCGTTCCTTCGAATTTTCTGATATGCTATCTTTACATTATTGTCTTGCTTACCTGTCCTCCTCGTGGTGTCTCAGCATTGGCATTCCGACGTCACAATCGTCCTTCTGTTGGTATTCACACACGTAACATAATCTGCAGTGGTACATTTTTTTCTCCAGTTGCAATCCAGAATGTCGTCAAGTTGAGTTAGTTGTCTGCTCCATTACCCTGCTCTCCTCTCTTTGTAGTTCAAGGCCTCTATCAATCTTCCACATTTGACTGCTTGGTTGCGTGATAATTCTTCCGTAGGTAAGTATCAGAGTGAGATGTGTTTTGTGGAATGTAGAGAATTGAGGTATTACAGCTAGAGGTCTTCAAGATCTGGATGTGTTATACGAATGGTTTTAGACACACACACACACACACACACACACACACACACACACACACACACACACACACACACACACACACATTTCTCATTCATCCATCAAAATTGTCTCCTGTTCGTGATTTGCTGTGGCGTCAACCAAGAGGAAATAATCTTGATCGTGTTCATCTTGACGTCACTGTTCAAACTCTTTCTCTTTGCAGTGTTCACATCGTGTACTCCTGATCACTCGGTAATTTATTTGTCAAGATAATATCGCGACCAGGCACAAGGTAACTAAGATGTTTTCCACCTACTGACTCTCAAACATTTATAATATTGTAACTCATCGTATTGTAACTTTTTCCCTGTAATATTGTAACTCATCCTTTTTTAACTTTAGCTCATCATATTGTGATGTATAGTCTGGTAAATCACATTATTGTAATTTGTATAATTGTAACTTATAACTTGGCCATTCAAAATATTGTAACATTTGCACACAATACTATAAAGAAAATAAGTAGAGGAGAGGAGTTGTATCATTGTAGACTGACACAGTTCTGTAAATTCAATATCGTAAGTTGTTGTTGTAGCATAAAAATGTAACTTGTAGTATAGTGGATCGTAACATTTTGATATTTCCACGTAACACATTTTTAGAAGGTGAAGAAAACAGCGTAACTATGTGACTATATCTGATATATGAAGCTCATTTTCCGTGTGTCCTATCAGAGCTGGATATAGTATTTCATTAATGCTATTTTATCACGGCTTCATGCATATTAAGATTCTCACTTTATTGCCACTAACACTGTTGTGTATATTCCTCGATTTCTGGTCGCGGGTGATAAATGGGATCAACATAATCTTATGTTAAGTGTGCAACACAAAATCCAGTTTATTTTCATAGGTGATTGGAGCTGAGTGGTGTTAAATATACTGGCGATAATTTGTAAAGGCTCATAATTAATAGTGCAAAGTTATTGGGTCGTGGACTCTTATACCTCTCATTTTTTCGGCATGGTATGATTGGAGTGTTTTACTGACCTGCCGCCTCGTAACAAATGTCTTAACATTTATTGAAGATTTTTCCTGGACCATTTTACTCGAGGATCATTAAGTAAATCTGCAGTGGATGCATTGCTTCGTTAACGACTCCAGTAATTATAGCCAAACTGCGCTTGATGGATATAATTTCTAATGTACTCAAGCTTTACATGTATAAAAATCTATTATTTTTTCCCGTATGTGAAACCGCTAACTTCTTCGAAACTCCCTACTGCCTCAAGTATTCCTTCTTGTGTAACTTAGTTTCGCCATCACCAAATCATCCACTGATGGTGTGTGTGTGTGTGTGTGTGTGTGTGTGTGTGTATGATATATATATATATATGTGTGTGTGTGTGTATGTATATATGATATATATATATATATATATATATATATATATATTAATGATACTTCTTGATATTTTTTTCTTTAAATAGAAACTGATATTTTGTTTCAGAGGAAATTGGCTTCATGAGAAGTTAGTGAAGTTCACTTGTAATAAGACTTTTTGCACGTTTTCACTTTTCTCACAGATGATGTGGTCACATGAATTGTTCCTGTTCAAGGCCAGTAGTACCAACAAAAACAGAAGTACTAGCAGTGATGGTAGTACTCAAAGTAGTAGGAATAGCAGTTGTGTCTGGAGGCAGAGAAGAAGGCGAGGGAAGGGGGAGTTAAAGACCTTTCCGGCAATGAAAAGAAACAGGTAGAATGAAGCCTCTCTCTCTTATTATCTCGCAATCAAACCAAATTATAACACTCATAGGAAAATCTTGGCGCGGTATCACTATCATCAGCACGGAAGTCACCGATGGATGGAATTGGATAGGGAAATTTATTCAGACTCAGCATGAAGACATTATAGTCTGAGATTATTTACCTCACTAATTCGCTGTATCCTCTGTGTCCTCATTGTGTGATTATGCGCTATCATGCACACAAAGTACACTCTTTTGTGAATCCTATGCATAGTAATAAGTATAATTCGCCATTTGTTTTGTGATGAAATTGGTGTTCTGTGAATTTTGTATAGACTTCCCCTAAATCTTGTTTCTTTATATACGCTGTAATTCATGCTATTCTCATTGCTTTATCTCTCGTTGCCTCGGTCACTAGTCGAAACCTTGCATCTCATGGTGTGTAATAAGTGTCACTTCCTTCATGGTAAAAATTGCTTTTTATCCTTGAGTGTGATGAAGGAAAGTTGGTGGCAGCTTCCCCCCTCCCTCCCTTCTCTCTCTCTCTCTCTCTCTCTCTCTCTCTCTCTCTCTCTCTCTCTCTCTCTCTCTCTCTCTCTCTCTCTCTCTCTTTCTCTCTCACACACGGAGCCTTCACTGTGCTGGCTAACTATCAAAACAGAATTCTAAACGAAACGAATCAAGAAGTTCGTGGCTCGGGAGATTTACTCGAGGGAGGATTGGACACAGAATAACACGTGGGGCGTCAGGAGAGTGTTGCCCAGTCAGGGACGCGAAAAGGCCTCCGTATGGGCGAGTGTTTGTGGCGCCAACCAAGTGACAGACAGAGCCTCCTTGGGCCTTGTTTCTCCGCTAAGCCCAGACACACACCAGGTCCCGCCACAGACGTCACCTGCGAAATGAAAGGAACCTGACTAATGTACATGTTTCTGACATAAATACATAAAAATTTTGTTGTGAGAGAGAGAGAGAGAGAATGAGAGAGAGAGAGAGAGAGAGAGAGAGAGAGAGAGAGAGAGAGAGAGAGAGAGAGAGAGAGAGAGAGAGAGAGAGACGAGAGAGAGAGAGAGAGAGAGAGAGAGAGAGAGAGAGAGAGAGAGAGAGAGAGAGAGAGAGAGAGAGAGAGAGAGAGAGAGAGAGAAAGGGGGGGGGGGGTAAAGGGTTAAGGTGCAAAAAATCTCTAGTGATGTATAGCACTGTAGTATTAATGTTTATCTTCATTCATCTTCTCATGTTGGTCTTCAGGTGCACTATGCTACTCTACATGTGCTTGCCTTACTTTCCCATAAGAAGGTGTCCCCTGACAACCTCCCCTCCCCACCCCCGCCTCTACCATCTCTCCCAGCCTCAACTTCCATTCATGATAATGCTAAAGTACTGTACGTTATACTGCGACATCCGTAACATTAATCTAGAGAGTAATGCACAGCTGCAAGTCCACCAGCGGAAAGGAGCGCGGAAAGCTGTGCTGCTGCAGTGTCATAAAAGCCCAGGCTAATGGAAGTGTGGCTTGCGAAAGCTGTGTCTAAAGTGATGTGTTGGCGTAATTTCTCGGCGCTGAGCCACGTGTTGGGTGTGAATAGAAGACACGGGGAACTATACGTCTTCTTTTGCGAGAGTTGCTATAATTCCGTTCCGGTTACTAATACCTTTTGCTGGACACGTTCGCACCTCACCCAGGGAAATATGATAACTATAAAAGAATACAAGAGGGATCCGTGAGGACGAAGACCCACTTATACACACACACACAGTACATATATATGTATATATATATATATATAGACGATCGAGAGAGAGATATATATATAGATATATATATATATATATATATCTATAGATATATATATATATAGATATATATATATATATATATATATATATATATATATATATATATATATATATATATATATATATATATATATATATATATATAAAGATATGAAATTGAGAATGAACGCCAATTTAATACCGGGAGTGTTCGGTTTCCTCTATGAATAATAATGCAGATACAAAAACAATGAGACGAGTCTAAAGCCTTGGATCGTAACCAACACAACCCACTAATTCAAGTCTGCGTTGGGAGTAATGGAGTGAAGCGGCGGCCACTGAGAGGGAGAGAGTTGTATGGCGCGATAAGACCGGTAGGAGGAGGTGGGCGCGAGGGGATTAGGGCCGCATCGCTCCGGCTGAAATTATACCGTCCTGCTATCGTGTTGAGTCATCGAAAAGGACCGATTTATGGTGTCGATACCCGTGATGGCAGCGGGGATGGCAGAGGCTGAGAGGGTGATGAGTAGGAGTGAGACTGATGAGTGACGAAGCAGTGGTCTACGTATATGGAAATCCATGTGTGTTCTCGCCTGTATCTTACATTTACTGCCTCCCATTTGTGCCGCGAAACGAACTGGAGTCTTGTAAAGCTTGTATAACGGCACCGACTTTTCATCTTCATCTTGTGTCTTTTTCATGTGTGTGTGTGTGTGTGTGTGTGTGTGTGTGTGTGTGTGTGTGTGTGTGTGTGTGTGTGGATGCGTGCGTGCGTGTGTGCGTAAATTGCTGGTTATACAGATCACACTAGATAACGTCTCTTCAATCAACATGTACGTGTATAAATATGTAAATTACAGAAACACACACACACACACACACACACACACACACACACACAGTACACGCAAAATACGCACGTAAGACCGCACAAACTCCACTCACCCTAAACATCTAAACTCACATAGACACACAAACATGTACTTAAGTCTGTTTTAAATGCACAAATTTTACACTGCTCCATTTATGTCACCGTAACTCTCCGGACCGAAAAAAAATATATAACGAAAAGGAAGCCAACCATTCTATAACAAAAAAAACAACAGCAATAACAACAACATCATCAAATTAACATACACATCGACATATAATTGATACAGAGAAAATGCTTTGAGTAAACACATAAACGCGATTTCTTTTTCCCTGCACCTTTCTTTCTCTCGTATTTATTTTCCCAGTTCAGCAAATTATCTCATTGAGTCTAACGGGAAACGAACACGAAGAAAAATGTTCATGTCTTACTCTCATGTTATTTTCTTCTCGAAGGCAAATCATATGAAGGGAAAATGGAGAAGATTAAGGCCAATTTTCAAGAAGTACAGTATATTTATTTGCTAACTTACTTCCTCTAACTGTCTGCTTTGATTCGGCCACATTTCCTGCAGGTTAATTAGAGCATCGTTTCAGGTGAGTCTCCTCTGCAGCAGGTGAGTCTGGTGGTGGTGTGTGACCCTCAGATAGTAATCACCTCAGACTCACCACCCACATTCTCTCTCTCTCTCTCTATTTTTTTTTCCTCCTCGTCATCCTCCTTCACTTAATTCTCTCCCTTCTCCTTCTCGTCGCCGTCGTCTTCCTCCCGCTTTTGTTCCTCTTTTTTTTCTCTCTCGTTTCCGTTGTGCTTTCTCTGTTTTGTTTCATTGTTCTTGTTGTTATCGTTGTGGTCGTTTTTGTTCTTCTCCCTGTTCATAGTTCTTGTTTTTCACCCTTCTTCATTTTTTTCTCCTCTCTTCTTCTTCTTCTTCTTCTTCTTCTTCTTCTTCTTCTTCTTCTTCTTCTTCTTCTTCTTCTTCTTCTTCTTCTTCTTTTTCGTCATCGTCCCTGTCGTTGTCGTCATCATCGTCGTTTTCCCCCTTCTCCTCCTCCTCCTCCTCCTCTTCTTCTTCTTCTTCTTCTTCTTCTTCTTCTTCTTCTTCTTCTTCTTCTTCTTCTTCTTCTTCTTCTTCTTCTTCTTCTTCGTCGTCGTCGTCGTCGTCGTCGTCGTCGTTGTCGTCGTCGTCGTCGTCGTCATTTTCCTCTTCCTCCTTCTCCTTTTTTTCTACTGTAATCAAAGATTTTACATGAAAAACGAATACTTTATTAGAGAAAGAGAAGAGAAAAAGAGAGAAAGAAGTGCCAGAACCAAGACACGTAATCCGTGGCTGCGGGCACCTACCTAAGTTGCATAGCTGCGGTTCCTGAAAGCCCTCATACTCCAACACAAGTGGCTGAATTCATGGGGTATAAATTAACATGTAAAGCAGTCCTACTATTCTTATAAGCGAAATGTTCTACAAGTTGCTGCCGACGGAAGTTAATTGAAAGTTACGCGGCGATCAAGGACGATAAGATAAAAGTTCCGTGCGTCTTGAGTACAAACTTCCCGACTCTTTTTTTTCGAATTAAGCAAGGCAAATTCTCAAACATCATGAAGGTGAAATTTACTTGTCATTCATGAAAACTATCCCGCGATGTCAAGACCAGTTTGCGACGTGCGTGTTACCGGCTCACCCTTTGTGCAGCAGACTTTCTTAACTTGTTTTGTGGGGAAAAGGATGGTTCTTCACTTTCTAGTACGCCCGTTATCGGAATGATCGTTAAGCTTGATGAGAGGGTTTCGTTCTACCTTATCTTTTACGTGTTTTTTTTTTTTTACTGTAATTATATAAAATATGTTTATGTTTTATTGTTTATAATTTATGTCAAAGATATATTTTCCAGTTCTTTCCTTTTAGCAAATTACAAATCTACATCTTAGTCATGCCTTTCCTCGCTCGACACTCTACTCGTATTCTGAAAAAAACTCTAGCATATTCTCTCCATCTGCTGTTTAGTTTTTCTATATCTTTACGCTTCCTCTTATTGTAGATCAAACAAACATACTTGAGCTTATCCCTCCTGCGAACTCTGTAACTTCATTTCGTTTAAGCCTTCCCTCACTCCACACTATGCCCCCTTCATCATTACATGTCTTCTGAATAACCCCTACCAGCACGTTCCCCTAATCAACTGTAATGGTTTTTCTGTACTAATTCTAATTCTTTTTTCCATTTCAGGTAAGTTGGTAACCATTTGGCCGTTGAAAGCAATGGGGAGAGCCTTTCAAGCACGCGTGGGATGGAAACTTCTCTCACACCACATTAAGGCAAGGTAGTCACTTTGGTTCCTTCTCATTAGCGCTCTCTCTCTCTCTCTCTCTCTCTCTCTCTCTCTCTCTCTCTCTCTCTCTCTCTCTCTCTCTCTCTCTCTCTCTCTCTCTCTCTCTCACGATTAAATGGCTTAATTTTCTCACCGTCTGCCGGAATGTTTCATCTCATTCTATTTTCAACAAGTATTTTCATGGTTGCATATCTCTCTTGTTATTTGCATATCTCATTTGTCCCTTGGTCCTGATGCACAGTACCATCTGCTCATTGTGAAACTCCATTCCTTGCATCTCGTCTGGCATCTTTACTTATTCATGTTCTTCATTATTACTCGTAAACTCTGGAATGGAAGGCCTTTCATATTTTCAGCCTTTCGATAAATTACATGTACCCTTTTAAAACTGGACGGTCAGAACGCTTCGAGACTTAACTATATTTGGAACTCGTCTACTTCCTCTATTTAGAACGCTGTTCTGAACCTTTTTCTTGCAATTTAGAGCATCTGGTACAATGAACTTCAGATACTTATCGCCTGTATGTTGTTGGCGTTATAGTGACAGCTGGCTTTTCTTTTGCCTAAGATCTAACTAAGGGTAATTAACGAGTTTGGAAAAAAGGGAGCCTGTTGAAGGTTTCAGTCTGCAAACAGCCTAAAGGAATATCCAGAAATTAACCTTGGGGAATTTTAAACTGGCCATTTCCTTCTCTCCAATCCACAAGTGTCTGGATGTAGGGAAGAAAGCCAACGAGGCGCTTACAAGCAGCATTCTTCTTAATATCCCTTGAAGCGTCTGTGTTTTGGTTATTATCTCCTCTTATCTCCTGTTGATCTTCCTTGGTTATCTTAATGAGAATAGTCATCAAGGTTAGGTAGGATTAGTAGCCTTAGAAGGAAACGTCTGGCTGCGAAAATTCCAGACGTGTGATTTGTTTAAAAGAATATCCATATTTAGTATTCCCACTTGATGGACTTGATAGTTATGTATTCTTACGTGCTAGCTTTTTGCCACGGTTGACCTTTTCCTGCTTTATTTTTCCTCGAGACGTTCCTGCAGTCGTGTTAGGTCAGGCGAGCTACGGTTGGCTTGGGACAGGTCAGATAATTTCAGGTTAATACACATCATTACACTTCCCACTATCGCCAGTCACTCACACAGGCCTGGCATTTATAAAATTACCCTTAACATAAAGTCAGTATTCTCAAGTCGCTCTAATTCTTTCTTGGTTAAGCACCCTTTCTACTCTCCTCTCCCAACTCCTCACTGGACACACTTGGCTGCTCAAATGCAGTAAAGTTCACGAACTGATCACTGCCTGAGATCTAATCGTTTCTTGCCCTCATGTCGGTCAGAAAGGAACTGCTTTGCCACCCATGAACGAGGCGGATCCGCTGACAGGTGTGGAGGGACAGGTGTGGCGTGCAGTGTGTGTTGGTTCCGCCTGGAAGCTGGGGGTCTGTGTTATTGCTTTTACAAGTCCGCTAGAAAAGGTAGAACGAAGTGAAAGGGAAGGGAGGGAAGGTGCCTTTCTGGTCCGTGGTCCCCTTGCTTGGTTAATTAAGAAACGTGGCAAGTGAAGCAAGGCAGGGTGAGGTAACTGGAGCCAAGGAGGGTGAGAAGACCAGGTGTGAAGTCCTTAACAAAGAGTTGACGTAACTGTTTCATTTTTAACTTGAGATAAGGGTCACACACACACACACACACACACACACATACACACACACACACACACACACACACACACACACACGCACACACACACACACACACACACACACACAAGCATATGAAATATATCAAAGGATGAATATTGTATTGGTCATAAATTTCCTTATGGTAATTCCCGTCCGGGACTACAGAGCGGTCTCACCTATGCGTCACTGGCTGGGAAGAGAGAGTCAAAATTTCTAGTCCCCAAGAAATATTCGGCCATCACTCAGCAGTCCTTAATCTCTTCATGAATGTCAAGAGAAAGGAAAGGAAAGGATAGACATTTAAACATTTCCCTCCAGAATTTTCAGGAGAGAGAGAGAGAGAGAGAGAGAGAGAGAGAGAGAGAGAGAGAGAGAGAGAGAGAGAGAGAGAGAGAGAGAGAGAGAGAGAGAGAGAGAGAGAGAGAGAGAGAGAGAGAGAGAGAGAGAGAGAGAGAGAGAGATTCAAGTGAAGGTGAGTTTCCTTACCTTTCTTAGACACCCACAAAACTGCCCTGGATTCTCAGTCAAGTGGGCGAGGTAATGGAATGCCACGCAGGGAGGTAGTCTGCCCAAACACTGGAGCTGAGGCCATTTATCTGGGCAGCTAATTACTAGACCAGCCAGCCTCCTACCTCCTGCCTCCCCACTTTGCCTCCTCATAGTCCCTCCTTCTGCCGGAGATTCAATGTTATGTTATAGTGTCAAAATAAGAAGGTTAATCCTAAATAAGAGTTGTGATCATCCTCGCAGGTTCTCCTATTCTCTCTTCAGCTGTCTTAAGTTTGAGCTGATGGATGAGGCGAGGGAAAGGGAAGATTGGACGACTGGAAGCATGACGTTAATTATGCTCGGCTACGAAGAAAAATACTTGATAGTTTTTTCCTAGAGGTTTGGAGTAAAGAATGTTTTGTAAATAGAGTAAAAGTTAAACATCGACTCCAATAAATCTTTCTTGAATTTTGGAGATTAGAGTTTACTTTACTTTTTCTTACTCATGGCTATTACCGTCTTTCTATATACAGGAATGTCTGGTGATAATCTTCTTTGTCTTTTACGTTTTTCTTATGTCTTGATATATTTTCTTTTCCTTATATTTTATGATAAGTTTCCCAAGATTCGTATCAAGAAAACTTAAGGTTCCTGTAATATCACTTGAACAAATGTTATCTGATTCAAAACTGAACAAACCTGAAATCCAGTTGTGTGTGTGTGTGTGTGTGTGTGTGTGTGTGTGTGTGTGTGTGTGTGTGTGTGTGTGTGTGTGTGTGTGTGTTTGTGTGTGTGTGTGTGTGTTGATGCACAACCTCACAAGCATCTTAACCAATGTGTTGGGACGTGAAGGTTGTTTAGTCTCCTCTATATAAAAAGAAAGCAACAAGTGACACGAACAGGTTTTCAGAAACAGGCCGAGTAAGTAATTTTGTCTTAGTATGGAGCGTCATATAGTCAGCACCTTTGGTTTTAGACAATTATTGCTTTAAATTCGGGAGAAACATTTTGGCTAATTATGAGTCATCACCTATGAAGAAACTCTCTCTCTCTCTCTCTCTCTCTCTCTCTCTCTCTCTCTCTCTCTCTCTCTCTCTCTCTCTCTCTCTCTCTCTCTCTCTCTCTCTCTCTCTCTCTCTCTCTCTCTCTCTCTCTCTCTCTCTCTCTCTCTCTCTCTCTCTCTCTCAGTAGATACAGGTTACCCCCTTTAGGATCTGTAAGAGTCACCAGTAATTGGCACTCGAGCTACAGCCTGGCTACGGTCTGGCTGAGGCTTTAACATTCGCGGCGGTGACAGGGCGGAACACATGCGTCTCAGATGGTGGCGATAACAACCAGTTCGATTCAGTGGTATCTGCCGATCACAGAGGAGATACCATGTCGATCGGGAGTATGTAGAGGGAAGTGATGGTGATTGGAGTTTTCATGTCGCGGGTTGACACATAAAGATTGGCAACAGGTGTGGTGACGAGGAAGAGCGGTGTGCAGGGACGCTTTACCGAGTGTTGGTATGTAGATTTGGTGAAAGAGGCGCATCATATAATGTAGAACACTCTATCAGTGGTGTTATTGTGTCTATCTCGCGTTGGATCTTCTTGTTGTTGGTGTTAGTGTGTGTTTGGAATGGGGAGTGAAAGTGAATGATATACTTCTTCAGCTAGTGACTGTTGCATTATCCAAAAGGAAGGGAGCAAAAGTTACGACATCTATAACTGTGTTCTATTGCACCTGCTGTCGTTGCCCCTCATAAACTTGTGATGAAGTTATATTTTAAAACTGGGAGAATAAAGAAGTCTTATTTTGTTCGTGAGAGAGAGGAAAGAGAAAGCGAAAGAAGCAGATAACTAGACGTGCATTTTTATCCATTTATTATTTTATAGAAATGCCACTTCAGAAGGGGGGAGAGGAGGAAAATCTGGTGTTTATGAGCTACACTATGAGTTTTGTATTCATTATTAGATTTTTCTATTGCTCTTCCAAAATATAGAAAACAAATATGATTCTCTCTCTCTCTCTCTCTCTCTCTCTCTCTCTCTCTCTCTCTCTCTCTCTCTCTCTCTCTCTCTCTCTCTCTCTCTCTCTCTCTCTCTCTCTCTCTCTCTCTCTCTCTCTCCAAGCATTCCTTTGCCAAATCCTAACTGTCGGCCATCTCAGACCAGGAAACTCTTGCCTATTGGTGATAACATTAAGACCTTATCAGAGTGAGCGTCTCTCCTTCAGTGGGAATGCTCATATTTTATTGCGATTTCCCTGCGATAAATGTTGAATGGAACTCCGCTCACTATTTTTCCTGAGCTGACGAGAACAAGCTTAGGTTAATGTTGAGGGAGAGGTTTATATATATTTAAAAACTGTAATGTTTGCTTGACGGCACACCACTGGCCGCCACTTGCCCGTCCAGCCAAGACACTACATTAAATTCTACCCGTGATGGTGAGTCGTGGATTAGATTTTGTTTACAGTTTTCCGGCCGCGACAACGAGAGACAGATCCACAAAGAGCCGAGAGAGTTTTACGTGTACTATTGCAAAACAAAGCGTTATAAAACAAATACTGCTTTCCTTTCCCCGCCTGTCTCTTCCTTTTACATGGCAGAAAAAGTGAAAATCATTAAATCCGTTTCGTTTTTGCATAAAAGTTTCCCATATGTTATTTTTCTTGCATGCATACTTTCTTTATTATTCTTTTTTTTATTTCTTACTTCCAGCACATTTATCTTAGCAATTTTTCAGTTTAGACTTTCTTTATGTCCATCAATCTTTTTATTTTCATTTCCATTTATTTATATCTTATATGGTGTTAGTACATGTACAAATCATATTATTTTCTTTACTTTTCTAACACTTTTCCTATTTCTCCCTCTTACTTCTATTTTTTTCGAGGCAGTAGAACTCATTCATCTTCTCTTCTCTTGTTTTTTTTCCTGTTCTTTGACCTCTAACACTCTCCTATTCCAAATCTTTTCTTCCTTTTCCACTGTTCCCCTCACTGCTTGCCATTCCATTGTGAACCCTTTATCTCCCCCAACACTACAAGCTCCCTTGTTTCGTCCTTTTCCTCTCCCTTACTTTTACCTCCCTTTTTTCACCCTCCTCTTCCAGCACATTTCTTTCTTCGTATATTCTGTGGAAATTGCCTGGGCCTTATCAGACTGGCGCCCGGCCTGGGTCAGTTGCAGGCTGTTATCTACCTTCCCCGCCCTGGATTTTGCTCCCTCTTATCTGTAGCCTCGTTCCGGTAACATACGCGCCCCAGCCCACCCTCCCACCACACCTGCGAGCTGATTATAGGTGATTGCTGGGCTCCTAATTGGATGGATTCGCGGTGTGAAGGATTTCAGAACAAGGTTTTTTTTTGTTGTACTTTGTGTGTGTGTGTGTGTGTGTGTGTGTGTGTGTGTGTGTGTGTGTGTGTGTGTGTGTGTTTGTGTGTGTGTGTGTGTGTTTGTGTGTGTGTGTGTGTGTGTGTTTGTGTGTGTGTATACCCATGTTTTTTTCCTTTTGTATAAGAAAGGAAAACCGGCCAACGGCAACAAAAAAGATTTAAGAGATCCACTGAGTTGCCGCTCTCCGAACAATGTGAAGAGAGTTAGGTAAAAGAATGTGATATATGTATGGAAACGTCGATCCTAAATGAGTTTAGGCTAAAGGTAGATAGAAATACAGAAGCATGCAAGGAGCTCTAGAGTTTACCAGATAGATAATGGTTGAGAGTAGTAGGTAACTCCTACGTTAGAAAGTGAGAAAGGAGTCTTGTATAGCGAGGCTGTGGGGGAAGGGAGACATGCAGTTAGCAAGATAAGAGGAACAGTTGTTATGAAAACATCGTGAGAAGGTAGCAAGATGTGCAGCGTTGTTGCTTATTCACCGCTGCGTTAGTTGTGCAAGGCCTGTGAGTCATACCTACATATTGCACAACGTTTTATTTTTGTATATATTTTTTTCTGTTTCTTACGCCCACATGTTATAAACTGCCACTGTTATTGTTACCGAGAATCGGGAGGAGCTTCAGTCAGGCGGTGGAGAACGACTTGATATTTAAGCTGCCACAGGAGACACAGAGAAGAGCAGCGCGGGGACCAATACATGTCACTGGGTAGATCAGGTGGCACTGCACGGGAGGGGTCAAGTTGCATCAACGTTCGATTCCCATCACGGAGGTCAGGGGGTCGACTTGCGGCAGGTCATTTAACAGCGGAGGGAATCAAGTAACGCTGAGCATCACTCTAACTTCCTAACTGGTCGAGGAAACACACACTCTCTCTCTTTCTCTCTTGCCCTCCTACCCCCGACCCTCCCTCGACCCACTCCGTCGACCCGCACAGGTAAACACCCTTTATTTGGCCACCGTCAAGTCCAGTAGCTTTGTTTACCTGTGTTTGTATAGGACAGGTGAGACGGCGTGACGGGGGACATTAAAAGAAGGTGGGGCGCGGAAGAGGGTGGGTTGAAAGGTACAAAATCAGAACCTTTAAAAAGAAGCTAACTAGATACATTAACTTAATAGGACTTGTATTTCTTGCGTCATCGAAGGTACATACGAGTATAAGCGTTGATGATATACAGATTAATGCCAAGGTCCGTGTGTTTTGCCGTGAAACATGCAACCTTTCTCTTGTCGCCATCAGTTGTCGATATGATTGATGCCTCGTGTGTCTTGTACTGTCAGTCGAACCCCGTGAACAAAAAACACTCTACAAGACAATCCGGCGATGTTATGGAAACGAGCAAGACGTATTAAAAAGACACTAGGGAAAAAAAAGTAGAAAAAAAAAAAGAAATAGCACGGACTTTCATTTTGTCGCTGTAGCACAAGTTCCCACACACTCTGCAGGAACCCACGACGTCATCCATTATTAATTCAACCTCAGGTACACAACAGTAAACTTGTTAATTTCTTGCTACATCATTTTCATTGGATTCACTTGTCTGTGCCTGAATTCCCTCGTTGCCTCTGTACTCCCTCCGTTGCCCATCGTGACCTCTCTATATATGACCTTTGAAAACCAATCACTTAATGCCGTAGATCATTCGCGTATTTAGTCTCAATTATTCTGTACTTAATAATACGTATTTTCTCGATCTTATAACGTATATCGTGTACTTAAAGGTGGGTAAATTTTAATCAGTTATGGTGTATGAGGAGTTAATGAAGAGTATAAATGAACCTCGCATCACTAACCCTGAGATGATCTGTCGCTGGGAAAGGTTTAAAAGGGAGTTTTTTTTTTATAACCTTCTTATATGAGAGAGAGAGAGAGAGAGAGAGAGAGAGAGAGAGAGAGAGAGAGAGAGAGAGAGAGAGAGAGAGAGAGAGAGAGAGAGAGAGAGAGAGTAACAAATAGCCGTGGAAGAAAAAAAAAAAGGTTAACTCTTACACCAAATCCTCGCAAACTCTCCCCCCATAAACCTCTCCCATATGGCTTAGCATCCCATATAGTGCTGTCTCACCTCCATAGCCTCCATAGCCACATTATAACCGGTATGCCGAGCTAAAAAAAAAAGAAGGGTGGAAGCTATCTGATCCCTTTCCTTACTTAATGTGGTGTCCAGCCCTGCTATCGGTGACGCCTCTAATTACGATCCACCGACCTGACAATAACTCCACTTATTAACCGTGTTTATCTATTCCCGCGCCCCGCCTGTGATCTGAGGCTATACCTGCTATCGCGCCCTCCACCCGTGCACCGTGTTATTTGCCAGTCACCTCCGCGGTTTTAGTTATTGGTATTATACTGTGATGTAGAATTTTTTCCTATGATACCCATTTAGGTATGTTGGTTTTCATTTGGTTTTTGCATGAATTGGGTAGTGTTTATGTTCAGGTGAAAGGTTAGGTTAAGTTGAGATAGGGTAGGGTAGGTTAAGTTTGGTAAAGTTTGATTTTATTGGATTAGGTTAGGTGTATTTAGTTTAGCTTATGGTTGCTTTGTTTTAGGTAAAAATTTATACTGGTTCATATAAAGTATAGGCATGTTATGTGTTGTTAGCCCATGGCATGTCAAGTTGTTTTTAGGGGTATTTAGTGGTAAAACTAAGTATTGTAATGGCGAAATAATTGTTACGTGAAATTAGGTTAGTTATAGTTTTGTTCTTAATTTTACATATGATATATATATATTTTTCCGTGACCAAAGGTAATTCACTCTGCCACTATGAAGAAACTCTCTAGTTGTTGGTGTTCACCTTGTGACTCTTTTTAACCTGTAACCCTTCAGCCTGTGAGACGCACCACTTGTTTCTTCCTGCTGGCGGCCCTCTATCACCGCCCCGCCTACTGCTGACCCCGCACAGGTCGCCGAACAAAGGAACAGATAAGGTCGTATGTTTGGGCCGGGAAAAAAAATGGCATGAGTGTTGCTTTTTATGGACAGGTGGCCACTTGCGCCCCGCCGACACATTTATAATCCTGTACATGTATGTTAATGCTCACCTGACTCTGTGCACCTGGAGCCTTGCACCGTCGTTACGAGAGATGGTTCAGGTACCTCACCGTGCGACGCTCCTGTCTTGAATGTGGCCTAGAAACTCACCTAGAAACTCTCCAACCTGCTCTATCTGATTTTGCTGATGCGGTCATGCTCCTTTTACAATACAAGAGCCCCAAATCTGCTTGGGCGTTAGTAACCTTAATTGCGAGCCATTACAACCCTTGGTCTCGTGTTCCTGTTCTTTTTTTCTTTTTTTTTTGTCCACCACCACCTGTTTCCATCCCTGCTCCTGTAATCTTCCTCAGCTCCACCCGAATCGTAACTCAGCAGCTGGTTAGAACACGTTTTGTCTCTCTATCTCATGAACTTCTCTAGCTTCTCTCACTTCATGATTTCTGTGCGTTTCACGATAAAATATGTGTGATGCGATTATTTTTTGTGTGGTTTTGTATTTTTTCCCTCGGTGTTTCTATCTTGCTGTCTGCCTGCTTTGGTGTTTGTTTATATGCCTGCCTGTGCTTCCAGTTTTTGTTTGTGTTTTATAGTGTGTGTGTGTGTGTGTGTGTGTGTGTGTGTGTGTGTGTGTGTGTGTGTGTGCGTGTGTGTGTGTGTTTTGTCTGTCTCTCTCTTTTTCTATTCTCTTTCTACCTGTCTGTCTTGAATCTTTATTTTCTCTTGTTATCTTTTTACTTTTACAGCTAAACACACACACACACACAC
>CM035203.1:15233917-15245480 GCA_020233015.1 Callinectes sapidus | reverse complement strand
CCTCCTCCTCCTCCACCTCCTTTTCCTCCTCCAACACACACACACACATACACACACACACACACACACACACACACACACACACACACACCACACACCCATCTCCCCAACCCAACCCTCTACTTCTAGCACACACGCCCGTCCGCTCCTCACCCCACACGCCCACCTTTCCGTTGCCTTGTGGGATCATGGGCGGCACAAGAGCAAGTCCGCCCACAATTACCGGCTGTATAGAGGCGTGGAATGACCTTTAATTACTCACAGGCGAACCGAGGCTGGGCGGAATATTTGGGGCGGTGGGCGTAATGGGCGGAGGTGGAGTGGGCGGAGTGTCTTAGGGAGCCGCGGCCTTCATTACCACGAGCTGTAAAGCCTGACTCTTACTGGGGAAGGAAGGGGAGGTTAGACACACACACACACACGCACACACGCACACACGCACACAGTAGTATTAGTATTAGTATTAGTAGTAGGAAGAGGAGGAAGAGGAAGGAGGAAGACGAATAGTATGTTGTAATAGTAATTGCAGCAGCAGCAAGACTAGTAATAGTAGTGAAAACACCACTACTACCACCACTACCACCACCACCACCACCACCACCTCCACCACCACCACCACCATTCGTTCCTAATAGAATAGCCCCCCTCCTCCTCCTCCTTCACTGCAACTTTCCACATGTCATCCACCATTCTTTCTCAGCACTCGTGTCTCCACCACCACTTCCCCTTCATCCTTTGGCGGCGGCAGGGAGCAGAGGACCACGAAAAAGACCGCGGGACCTGCATTCTATTCCGATGGCTTTGTCGGCGGGTGGGGCTTTCCTCCAGTCATGACAGGAGCTCCCGTGGCAGGACTGCGGGAGACAGACAAGCAGACAAGGGCGGCGAATAAGGAGCGTGGCTAATGTGGGTGATTGGTCAGTCCTGCAGGTGACAGTCAAGCGGGGACGTCTTTCATCGCTGCATTCACCCCTGTGTTGGTGCCCCTCAGTGCTATATAAAGCTGATTACTGCTTGCATTACTAGACGTTCATGTTGCTCTGCCGGCCACCGTGAGGGACAGCAGTACAGGAGCGGGAGAAGAGGACAGGGAGAAGGTGGAGAGAGAGTACAATGTGGAGATATAAGTGAAGAAGGAATGCAAGGAAGAGGAGGTGGAGAAAAGTGCGAGGAAGAGGAGGAGGAGGAGGAGGTGGAGGAGTACAAAAGTGGAGGTGAAATTAGAGTACAAAAAGGAGGAAGAGAAAAGTGCAAGGAGGAAGAAGAAATAGAGGAAAACTACAAAAAAAAAAAAAGAGGAGGTGGAGAAAGCGTAGAAGGAGATGAAGTAAGAGTACAAGGAGAAAAAAAAGTGAAGGAAGAGAAGGAAATGAAGAAAGAGTACCAGGAAGAAGAGGAGGTGAAGGAAAACTGGGAGGAAGAGGAAATGGAGAAAGGATACAGAAGAAGAGAAAGTGGAGAGTGAACACAGAGAGGAGGTGAAGAAGAAATGCGAACACCAACACTCAAAAAAAGAAGAAAAAAAAGAAAAAAAGCAGAAAAGAAGAACAAACTATTTCTAACGATACTGTTTCTTTGGACATCTTAACACTTTCAAATCTCAAGCGAGGGAATTGTGGGAGTAAAGATTAAAAAGAAGCAAGAGGGAAGGAAGGAGGAATAAACATCAAGACACCTCCATTTGGAAAGTAAGAAGAGGAAAAAGTTGAAGATGATGATGAAGAAGAGGAGGAGGAAGAAGAAGAGGAATATGTAATTAAACACATATTTCACCCATACTTTTATCATTCCTATCATCATTCCTATCCTCTGCTCATTATCCCCATTTGGAAGAGGAAAATGATGATGAAAAGAAAGAAGAAGAAGAAAAAGAAAGAAGAAATTACATAATCAAACGTATATTTCACTCATACTTTTTTCCCTAGTACCATTCCTATCCTTCTCTCATTACCTTACCTTTCTAGCCATACCCATCCTTCCTGCTCCTTACACTCCCCCATCCTTCATCACCTAACCTAAGCCACCCTCCTCCTCCCCCTTCCCTCAGCGACAGCAAGGCATGGCAACGTAAGGGTTTTCGATTTCGTATTATTATTGTCGCTGGCATTCGTATTTTCAAGTGTTTTATTGTACGACAGGTCACACCGAGTTACTCTCTTTATTGCGCCGAGAGATAATGATATGTAAACTTTCAGAGAGAGAGAGAGAGAGAGAGAGAGAGAGAGAGAGAGAGAGAGAGAGAGAGAGAGAGAGAGAGAGAGAGAGAGAGAACGAGGCTGGGTATGGCACTAATTAAGGAAGAAAATGTTGAAAGAAAGATAAGAGAAGATTTACGTTTGAATATGTAAAGACAACCCTCTTCTTTCACAAACTACATACACTTAAAATATACATACATTTTCCCCTCCAAATATAAAAAAAAGAGAAAAAGACCCCTTTCTATAAAACACCTTTAAGGACTGTCACCTCAGTAGGCCTTTTTTTCATCATTTATTTTGCACTTTCTCAATTATTCCTCCATAAAAAAAAGGGAAAAGGAAGAAGAGGAGGAGAAGGGAAACAAGAAACATGACTGTCCATTTTCTTTTAATCACCCGCTATTGTTTCCTTCAAGTAACCACATTTCCTCAATCTCTGCGCTATTGAGGTTTACAAATAAGAAGCGTCCCTCACCTCCTCCTCCTCCTCCTCCTCCTCTGCTGTCCTCAGTAAACACGCGTGGTTGTATCTAATCAGCTGTGTGCTTTGTGGGAACACCTTTTACTGCTGGACAAATTGACAACACTGCAATAACTCACGTGTACAAAATCTTTATAAATGCCATGAAAGAAAAAAAACAAGTGAGGAAAATGTATTACACTCCTTTTTTTCCAGTGAGTTAGTTGGAGGTGACAGAATATGATTAACCTCTTCAGTACTGGGATGTGTTTTCGTATCTATTCTGATTATCATTTGGCGATTTTATACAGCATCAGATAATCATGTGGGGATTGAAATGGTACAGACTCTGGCCATTAATCTTTTGACCTCCATAGACCATCTTAAAAGTCAATAAAATCGTCTCATCACACTCAAAACTCGTGGATAAAAAATGTGTCCCAGTACTGAAGGAGTTAAAAGTTTCAGAATAGGTAACAAAGAAGGATAAGTTGTGATTTTTCGACAGTATTCTTTAGCTTACCTAACTTTATTTGCTGAGTCATATACTTCAGAGTTATTGAAACCATTGGCTTTCAACTTCCTGTCTCTCGTAGCTCTCATGAACCACCTGCATGTCATTTTTTTCTCGTGTTACCTTCACTAATTCATTAACCACTTTTAGTATTGGAACACCTTGAGTTTGGGTGTGATTAGACACTTTTATTGACATAATGATGAGTCTATGGTGGTCAGAAGATTTAGTCCCCACATGATTTTCTGAAATGTATAAAATCATCAACTTTTTATTTGTTTTCCTCTCGTTGCTTTTAACACTCTTATATTTTGTACCGTAGAAAAAAAGAAAAAACTTTCCTCTTCTCTTCTCTGCGTTGTCTCCATGCACATAACTTTCTACACTGCCGGGAAGAAATCGAAAAAAAATGTGCTTAAAACATGAAAAAAGACAAAAGAAAATACATTAAGAATAGAAAATAACCAAAAAAAAAAAAAACAAGATACATTAAGAACAGAAGATAGGGAAAAAAAAATTACCAGAAAAATCAAGAATAGAAGATAACCAACAAAAAAAACCATAAAGTATACACAAAAATTCTGAGCCGATACAAAAGCTTTCAATCCCACGCCCGCTATACTACTGCTCTGGACGGGAGTGGACGGGCGGCGAGGTTAGCGAGGGAATGACATAGCGGAAAAAGGGTAAGTCTCACGCAGGCTGGCGGGGACGCGTGCGGTACAAGAAGTCCTTGAGAATACCAATAAACAGCAGCGATATAAAAGTGAGGGAGCGAAGGATTCTTCCGCCCTGACCTTGTCGATGCCTTATGAGAAAACTTAGCCAGCCAGAAGGCAACACCGAGGAAACATCCAATTTCCACATCACCTTTTTACAATATTTCCTCCCTCCCTTTCAAACACGCACCGCCAACGCATCTTTAAGCACCACTACTGCTGTAATGTACCTGCTCTATTTGAATGGAAGTTTTGTACAATGCATGATATCAATTTTGCAAAGCTACATTTTATAAAGCATATTTTCAAACAAACAACACCAGCACATCTTTAAACATAACTACTGCTGTGACCTTTATCTCTTTGAATGGAAGGAAGTCTTGTACAATGCATACTATCAGTTCTACATTTTTTAAAGCATATATTCAGACAAGCAACGCTAACACATCTTTAAATATCACTACTGCTGTTATGTACCTTATTTTTTAATGGAAATCCTATATAATGCATGAGATCAGTGCTATGAGGCTACATTTTGTATGAATATTTTCTTGTAACCTTGAACTTGTCAGACATCGAGGCAAGATCCTGTCAGACATTATGAGAGGCGCTAGAAAAACAACAACAACAACAACAACAACAACAACAACAACAACAACAAAGAAAGAAAGAAAGAAAAAGAGAAAGAAAAGAAGAAGAAGAAGAAGAACAACAACAACAACAACAACAACAACAACAACAACAACAACAACAACAACAACAACAAGAACAAGAAGAAGAAGAACAAGAACAAAAAGAAGAACAACAAGAACAAGAACAAGAACAAGAAGAAACAAAATGAAAAACAAAAACAAAAAGAAGAACAACAACAACAACAACAACAACAACAACAACAACAACAACAACAACAACAACAACAAAAAGAACAAGAACAAGAAGAACAAGAAGAACAAGAACAACAAGAACAAGAAGAAGAAACAAAATGAAAAAAAAGAAAAAGAACAACACCCTCTAATATGAAACCCTCCCGCACTATCACACCTCCCATCACTAATAACACGTTGGACAAGAGTGCATGAAATGACGCAAAAATTAACAGCAGCAGGGTGAAGGGTGAGGAGAGACGGGGCGGCGCGTAACTTGGCCCTCCTGATTTCCATACTGGCAATGCAAATGAAGGTCTCACGGGAACTTGCAGTGTATTATCATAAGGCGAGGCAAAAAATGACCAGCGAGAGAGCGGAGATCGAGTCCCAAGGAGTTTGTGAGGGAAAAATTACCTCGCCCCGGTGCAAGTTGTAATTGGAACCTTCTCTGCCTGTGTCTGTGTGCGTGTGTGTGTGTGTGTGTGTATGTCTGTGTGTCTGTGTGTGTGTGTGTGTGTGTGTGTGTGTGTGTGTGTGTGTGTGTGTGTGTGTGTGGGTCTAAAAGTGCATCTATCTGTGTTTCTCTGTCAATCTCCCTCACTCACACACACACTCACACACTCACACACACACACACACACACACACACACACACACACACACACACACATGTCGCGGTGCAGTCTGATGATTGCATTTGCATATAATTGACCTTTGATGCAATAGTCGCCTTGTCAATATCCACGTGAGGAAGGAGGAGGAGGAGGAGGAGGAGGAGGAGGAGGAGGAGGAGGAGGAGGAGGAGGTAACATTATACTTTCCTTACTTTTTTATCCTCTGCTGTTTTGCATTTCTTTTCATTCAAGTTTGCATTATTTTTAATTCTTTATTCGTTTTCCCCATCTGTCATTCCCCACACCTCCCCCTAACTTAATGCATTCCCTCCCCACTAACCTAACATTTTCCTTTTCCTAACCTAAATTTTTCAGGGCTTTCTCCCCATATGCATTCATCAAACATTTCGCACTTTCCTTCCCCTAATCTAACCAACCTAATAGTTTTCTCACCCTAACTTAATGTATTCCTTCCCCTAACCTAATATTTTTCTTTCCCTAACCTAGATTTTTCAGGGCTTTCTCCCCACATGCATTTATCAACTAAACATTTCACACTTTCCTTCCACTAACTTAACCTAACCTAACCTAACCTAACAGTTTTCTTACCCTAACTTAATGTATTCCTTCCCCTAACCTAATATTTTCCTCCCCCTAACCTAGATTTTTCAGGGCTCTCTCCCCACATGCATTTATCAACTAAACATTTCACACTTTCCTTCCCCTAACTTAACCTAACCTAACCTAACTAACCTAACAGTTTTCTCACCCTAACTTAACACTTTTCCTGCGATTTGGTTCATCTTCCTTATTATAAAACCACCACCGAGTTCTTTCGCCTTAACTCATTACCATCTCAAAGCATTCTATCAACTAAAGACTATTCAATGTACTTTTTAATGATCTTTTCCATCTTTCTTGTCAATTTTTGTTAAGATTTCGCTGCTTTAGGACTGTGATGTGTTGGACGTCGCAGTGAAAGAGTTAATGCAATCCCGCCCCTAACCTAACATTTTCCTTCCCCTAACCTAGATTTTTCATTTTTTCTCCCCACCTGCATTTATCAACTAAACATTTCACACTTTCCTTCCACTAACTTAACCTAACCTAACCAACCTAATAGTTTTCTCATCCTAACTTAATGCATTCCTCCTCCTAACCTAACATTTTCCTCCCCCTAACCTAGATTTTTCAGGGCTCTCTCCCCACATGCACTCCCCACACATCAGTTTCACCACCACCACCACCATGACCCATAACACTATCACAACTAAACACTTCCTTCTCACATACCTTCGTCACTTTCCCTCCCCAAACCTCCACAAACACTCCCCACACATCACTTTCACCACCACCACCACCACTACCATGACCCAAAACACTATCACCCCCCAAAAACACGCGCCACAAACATCCATCCCTGTGCTTCCCCGTCTTTGCCACACACTGTCACCTTCCCAAACACGCTCTCTCGCCGAGGTGTCCGCGATAAAATCTCTATTCCTTAACTTCACTTGACTTTCGCATCATATTTTTCCGGTGCCACTGTGCAAGACTCCGGAAGGTGAGTGAGGTGTTGCTTGGCCAGAGGTAATAAGACGTGTGATTCAGCCATTCAGGTGTGTATAATGAACTCTAATTACGAGTCTACAGGTGCGAGGAAAACGATAATAATAAAAAAGAAGGGTATAGGAAAGTTTAAGCGTGTGTCTCTCTCTCTCTCTCTCTCTCTCTCTCTCTCTCTCTCTCTCTCTCTCTCTCTCTCTCTCTCTCTCTCTCTCTCTCTCTCTCTCTGTGTGTGTGTGTGTGTGTGTGTGTGTGCTATTCATATATTTCTTCTCTTTTCACTTGTTTTTCTTAATTATTATCATTCTGCATTTCAGCTCTACTTTTTTATTTTTTGTTTTTTTTATTTTCCCTGTTTCTTTGTCTTCCTATTATTATGTTAACAAAAGCACTTTTTTTTTTGTTGTTGTTCTCGTTTTCGTCTTATTTATGTATTCACTGAAATGTTTCTTTTTTCCTCTCTTCCAATTTTCTTATAAAAAATTTCCTACTTTTTTATCTATCTTACAAATTCCCCCTTTTTGTTTTCAACTTCTTTTCTTTCATTTTCCATAAATAACCTTAATTTTTTTTCAATATTCCTCTCTTTTTCTCTCCTCAGTTTTTTTCCTGCTATAATTACCTCCTTCCTCTCAACCTCCTCCTCCTCCTCCTCCTCTTTTATTTAATTCACTCTTCATTTACTCCCTTAATATCTTCTCATACTTTTCCTTCATAACCGGGGAAGACTCCTTATAATTTCCTCCTCCCTCTATTTCTCCATCCTTTCCCTCCTCTTCCTCTTCCTTACTCCCTCCATTCCTCTTTTTCTTCATTGTCCTTCTAGGAAACTATGTAGAGAGTCATAAACTTAGGACGTGGGAATGATAATGGTGTGTGTGTGTGTGTGTGTGTGTGTGTGTGTGTGTTATCGTGTTCACTAATATTTACATTTTGTCTCTTTTTTTTGTGTGTGTGTGTGTATTTTTTGCATTGTCAATTAAAAAACTATAAAAAAGAAAAAAACACAATACACTTCTCTCACTCTCTCTCTTTCCTTATTGTCTTTTTTTCATTTTCCATTTTCCTCCTTTTACTTTCTCTATCATCCTTTTACATTTTCCATTTATTTCTTCTTTTCTCCTTAGTTTCTCAATTATTCTACGTTCTTCTCTGTTCTTCTTTTCATTTTGTCTTTATTCTCTAATCTTTTTTTTTTTTTCGTAATATATTCTACTCATGAAAATCGCTTGCAAACTAAAAGAAGAAGGAAGATTACATTCATTCATTTCAAAAGCTTCCTCTTTCACCAGGTACTCACGCTGTTTTCATCCAAAGTATTAATTTCCATAACTGAATTCATTACGCCACTTATTCTTACGGAAAAACAGCCATGGTTAGGTGGTGGTGGTGGTGGTGGTGGTGTGGTGTGTGTGTGTGTGTGTTGGGGGCGAGGGGTGTAGTAGTAGTAGTAGTAGTAGTAGTAGTAGTAGTAGTAGTAGTAGTAGTAGTAGTAGCCAGTGAAATAAAAAAATATCCACCTTCCTGCCTCTGAAGGCTTCGATCTGTGTAGGTAGAGGGCGATCATATCCTCACTAGCCATATACTACCAAGAATATATAGACTACACTCACCACCTGTATCAAACATAAATATACCAATAGATTTCCACCAATTATCTCCAGCCTATTAACTCTGCACACACACACACACACACACACACACACACACACACACACACACACACACACACACACACACACACGCACACACATGGTAGACATACAGTAACTCCTGCTATATAAGTCAGCAAGGCAAGGGGGGCGGGGCAGGGAGGCACCCACCGCCCAGTGACGTCACTCACAGCTGATGACGTCACACCTGATGACGTCACAGCTGATGACGTCACAGCTCAATATTTACGTAGCGCAAACCATTTTGAAAATGACCCCTCGATAAAACGATGACAGACCAATCTATTGCATCTGTTTTGACGCGATAAATAGGATAACTAATTCCCAAAGTACAAACACACTCCTAACAAGACAAATTCTTAAGAAATTCTACGGGGAAAAAAAGTTTTTTTGAAAATACGATACTTTTGAACACTCGTTAAATACCCCCTAACTGCCAATTCAACGGAACCAAAACACATTTCAAAATAATCGATCCATTATTCTTCATTATTTTTAAAACTTTGGAGGGATTCAGAGGCAGAAATAAACTGTTGAGAGGCTGATAATGAAGTTTTTAATGTAATATTGACACCGCTGAATAACACAGTTCCTCTCCACTCACTTCACTCAACTGTACACACAAAACATCACTGTATATGAACTATCTTTTGCCATTAATACCAACTTAATACAACCTCTAATAAAAAGTGCATTGGGCGTTGCAAGAAATTTAGCGCAGAAATGCCCCCTTATTTACACCCCCAATACCGCCCACCACAGCCACCTCCACCACACACACGCACGCAAATCACTCCAAACACGCCACGGTACTCATAAAAAGCCTTAAATGTGACTATTGATCCCAAATAAACAGTCCAGAAGCAAGACAATATCCTGCTGGTGGGGGCGCCCCGGTGGGGTACGGCCCCCCCCTCCTCTCTCCCTCCCACCTTCATTACACTTAAACTTGATCGTGAAAACTATGTCTGAGTAGCTCATATGAAAGATTAGTACTGTAGCAGCAGACTAAAAAAGAAAAAAAGAAAGGAGTCAGTTTCTACACTTCTAAAGGTAATGAGTGACTGGCTTTACATTTCATTATATTCATTGAAAAGCTGATTTCATTGTTGCTCATTTTACTCCTATTACTCTTAAACACGCACACGCACACGCACAACGTACACGTACAGTCACAACATAAAATTCAAGAAAATCAACTGTAATTAATCGATTTTTTTCTTTCTTTTTTTTTTCGTTTTTTTTTTTCAATAAACGGTTGGACACGTGTCTGCCGACCTCTTCTGTAAAATGAGCCCTGATTGGTTTGTGACCGTGACCTGCTATCTGCCCTCTCCCCCCACAGAGACAAGAGGAAGCGTGACGAGTGGGGAAGGAGAAGAAGGAGCAAATTCAGTATTGAGTCTAATGTCGATTTCAAAGTCGTACACAATAATAAGTCGTACACAATAATAATCTAACCAACAATAAACCTTCACAATACATTTGAACAGATTAACCTAACTATAAGCGTTAGTGTGATCGACTGACACCATCCACACGAAATAGTTCTAACCATAGTTTTATAATTTTTTATTTTAGTGTGTACTGAAAAGTTATTATTATTCCACACAGTTTTTAACATGCCCATCGCTTGATTCGCCTTCCTTAACCTTTCCTCAAACTCCGCTTTTAACGATCCATCCATAGACAAAAGCGTACCAAGATATTTAGACTTTTCTACTTGTTTCACAACTCTTCCCCCAATCACGCAAGCTCTTGGGTTAGCAAATTAACAAAACAAAAAAGACTCCATAAAACAAGTAAATAGAAAACCACAAAACAATTAAAAAAAAACATAAATAAATCACAAACAGAAGCAGCCAAAGTAAACCCCCAAAAAACAGTGACAAAACACAATGACCCAGTGAAGATACCAGAGTACAAATAACATCCCCCCCAAAAAAAAAAACAGTACACACAAATATATGGAAATTACAAGACAAAATTACTTGATGTGGGTGGCAGAGGAGGTGGGATGGAGAGAAACAGACTAGTGGGGTGATGTTTTCCTTCAGCAGTTAAAGCAGAAGGAACACGACTGCTGCTGTTTATACTGAAGGAGGGCGGCGTGGGAGGGTGGCGTGAGGGGGTGAGGGAGGAAATGTGGGGGGAGGGGTGGATGTGCCTAGAGAAAAGGAGGGTGAGTGAGTGGAATGACTAAGAGGAAAGGAGTAAGGAGGGTAGAAGGAGAGAGTTGGGGCGTGTTTCCCCTCCCCCACTTCAATAAATATAGAGATGACACACCAAAGAAAGAAAGAACATCGCAAAGTTACAGAGAGAGAGAGAGAGAGAGAGAGAGAGAGAGAGAGAGAGAGAGAGAGAGAGAGAGAGAGAGAGAGAGAGAGAGAGAGAGAGAGAGAGAGGAGAGAGAGAGAGAGAGAGAGAGAGAGAGAGAGTCAAGACAGCTGTTGAGGTGTTAGGTAAGAAAAGTTTCCCACGCTATCATCACCCAGAGAACAAAGAAGGAATGATGTGTAAAGAAAGGAAGAATTATGATAAAATAAAAGGAGATAATGGAGAGATAATGACAAAGGAACAATAAAACAAACTTACGAAATACCTTAATCTAAAAGGAAGTAAACGAATATTAAATCAAAGGAGATGAACGAAAAAGGTTATAAATGACAAACACACAAGGATAAAATAAAACAATGAGAACTAAGTAATGAAAGACACTAAAAGCAATAAAGAATAATCTATTACACAACACAAACTAAAAAAAAAAAAAAAATAAAGAAAATAAAGAAAAAATCGAATAAAAATACAAAATAGAAAAGTAAAAAAGTGAAAATACAAAACGAGATGAGAGAGAGAGAGAGAGAGAGAGAGAGAGAGAGAGAGAGAGAGAGAGAGAGAGCAGAGAAGTGTAGATAAAACACAGTGTTGGATTAGAGAGGAGGAGAGAGAAGGA
>CM035203.1:15209278-15232187 GCA_020233015.1 Callinectes sapidus | reverse complement strand
TGAAGGAGTGCGGGTAGAGATGGTGGAGGAGAAGGAAACAGAGTAGGGAAGGAAGGAGGGAGAGGAGGAAGTTAAGGAAGAACAACAAAAACAACAATTACTACTATAACAAACAAACAAACAAAAGAAAAAAAGAGTAAAAAAAGAAAGATAAAGGAACATGGAGCATAATGATAATAGTAATAATATTGAAAAATAATAATGCCAATGATAATGATGATAATGATGATGATGATGATAATAATAATAATAATAATAATAATAATAATAATAATAATAATAATAATAATAATAATAATAATAAAATAATAATAATAATAAGAAGAAGAAGAAGATGGAAAGAAGGAAGGATAGCTGGTTAGATGAATGAATACAAGTATAAGGAAGATAAGAAATAAGAAAAGAAAGAGATACAGGGAAAATGAATGAAAAAAAAAAATAATTTCAATCCCCACATGAGTTTCTGAAGCTGTACAAAATCAATAAATAATAAGCAGAATAAATATGAAAATTTGTCCCAGTACTGAAGGGGGTTAACCTATTATGCTTCTTACTCTTTCTTTCTTTCCTTCTTTCTTTACACCAAGAGCTTTTAATTTTTCCCTTTTTCCTCCTTCTTTATTTCCATTTCTTCCTCTTTTATACAATTCCTTTCTCACTGCTTTGAACATTTCCTTCCACTTTCCCTTTCTCTTTTTCTTTCTTTCTGTAATTCTTGTTATCCTCCTCAACATTCTTTCAATTACTTTATTTCTGATTTTTCCTTCCTTCCTTCCTTCTTTCCTTTCTTTCTTTCTTTCTGTCATTTCTTATATTATTATTCTTTTAACTCTTTTCTTTTTTTCCTTCCTTTTTTACACACCCAAAATTTCCGGTTTTCTTTTACTTTCTTCTTATTTCCATTTATTCTTTCTTTAAGCACTTTTTCTCACTTCCTTGAATATTTCCCTCCACATTTTCTTTTCTCTTTTCTTCCTTTCTCTGATTTTTTCCCTATAATATTCATAACTTTTTCCATTACTTTTTTCTATTTATTTCTTCCTTTCTTCCATTTCTTATTGTTTATTTGCTTTAATCTTTTCTTCTTTTCTTCCTTCTTTACATCAAGAGCTTTTTCCCTCCTTCTTTATTTCCATTTCTTCCTCCTCCAACACTTTTTCCCTCACTTTCTTTAAAATTTCCTTGCACATTTCCTTTTCTCTCTTCTTCCTTTCTTTAATTCGTTTTATCCTTATTACTTCTTCCATTAGTTTTTTGTTCCATTTCTTCCTTCCTTTCTTCCATTTATTTACCCCATGTTATCCCTACTCTTTCTTTCTTTCCTTCCTTCTTTACACCAAGAGCATTTCCTTTTTCCTCCTTTCTCGATTTCCCTTTGTTCCTCCTTTAAACACTTCTTTCTTCTTCACCTCCTCAAACATTTCCTTTCATTTTCCCTTCCTCTTTCCTTCCCTTCTCTAATACTTATTCTTATCCTCAAGACGTCTATTACTTTCCTTCTCTTTCTTCCTTCCTTCCTTCCTTACTTCCTTACTTTCAAATTCCTTCACTCACGTTCTCTCCTCCAACTCCATCTTCTATCACCATCTGTCCTCCATTTCTGCCTCCTCCATACCTTCCTTGTCTTTCCCTCTCCTTCCCTCCTCTCCCCCTGCTCTCCTTCATTCCTCTCTCTCCTCTTAGTCCTTTCCATGCCTCTCTCTCTCCCCCTCTCCTTTATGCATCCCTGCCTTTCTCCTCTCTTCTCTCTTCTCTCTCTCTCTCTCTCTCTCTCTCTCTCTCTCTCTCTCTCTCTCTCTCTCTCTCTCTTGCTGTATCCTTCTATCCATCCATTTTTCTTTTTCTTTTTTCTTTCCTTCCGTACTAATGCACCTCTCATTTCTATAGACTTTCTCATTTCGTTCACTTGCCTACTTTTACTCCTCCCGTCTCCTCCATTCTCCGGCCATTTCTCTTGCTTCGCTTTACCATTACTGTTCCGTGCACCTCGTCTATCCCCTTTTCTTTTAACCTTTCACTCCTCTTATATTCCTTTTCTTTATTCTATTCCATCTCCTCTTCCCTCCACTTACCTTCGTACCTTCACACCTTTAGCCCTCCATGCCCCTTCTTCTCCCTCGTTCAAGGCGTCACATTTCACTCTTCCTTCCTCTTCCATTTATCTCGTTTTCATTTTTCATTTCTCTCATGTGTGCGGTACTTTCTTGTTCCTCTCTATTCGGTTTCATTTATTTTTTTCACCTCGTTTCATCAACACCTTTTGATCTCCACTTTCATTTGCTTCCCTCTTTTCTGTCTTTCCTCTTTCATGTGTCCCTTTATTTCAACAGTTTATTACTCATATATGTGGGTTATTCCTTTTCATTTCTCTGCAATTCCATCTTCCTTTTCCTTTCACCTTTTCATCCTGTTTTTTTTTTTTTCTCCCTGTTCACTTTCCTTCTTCTTCTTCTTCCTCCTCAGTCGCCTTTTTTCCCCTTTTAATCTCTCACTGCTCTATGGAATCTTCTATTATTTGGTTTTCTATCCCAGCTCTTTTTCTTTTTATTTTTTGTGTCCATAACTCTCCCCATTCACTTTTCCTATTCCTTTACCGAACCTTCACTTTTGCCACCCTTCTTCCCCCTTTGTGATATTTTATTTTTTTGTTATCTCTCTTTTTTATTTTTACTTTCTCTTCCCTTTGTGACCTCATTTTCAAATCTTTTCCCTTATGTATCTGATATCCCTTTCCCTTTCCCCATTTCTTCTATCTTTCATAATTATCATCACTCACTTTTCTTCCTTTTTTTCTCTAATTTTTCTGTTTTTTTTCTTTTATGTCTTTGTTAGTTATCTACATAGAAATATCTTCCTTTCACTGTTCCCCAAGTATTACCATTTACTTTCCTTCGTCTTCTTTCTCCTGCCCCACTTTCCACTTCTCTGTATGACCCATGGGATACTAACAGTTGCTAGATATGTAGAGTCACACCTGGTCTTGCACTCTCATCTCCACCTGTATCTTCCCGGAGCATCTCACTCGACCGACATGATCATCAGCACTATTGTTGCTTTAACCCAAGCACATAAACACCTCACCACAACCGCCACAATCACGGTGACCACTATCATTAGATATCTCCACGATCATCTCCGCTCCTCTACAATTACCACCACCACCACAACCACAATTGCACCGCAGACTACAAAAAGAAAAACGTCAACAGTATCACTAACACCAATACTTCTGCCTCCACTACTACCACACCTACCACCACCACCACCACCACCACCACCACCACCACCACCACCACCACCACCACCACAACTATTGCACCAGAGAAAACTGAAGGACGAACAGTATCACCAATACCAATACCACCGCTACCATCACTACCAATGTTACCAATACCATCGCCACCAATACTGATAATAGCACAAATGGAACTACCACCATCACCACCACAATAGAATCACCACCACCATAACAACCACCACCATCGCCCATACCAGATAGTCAGGAGAGAAAAGGAGAAAAAAAAGGGGGGGAGGGGAGGGGAGAGGAGGAAGCAGGCAGAGAGGCCTTTCAGTGACCCTCCCTCACCTCTCGCCCTGCTGTGACCCCTCCGTTCCACCCTCCGCGGTGAAGACGTGCCTGGGGGACAGAAAATAAATACAAGTAAATGTTTGGATCACGAGTCGTATTGCTAATTACATCGACTAAATTTACGACACGAATAGAAAAAGAATAACGAAAGAAAAAAAGAAAAAAAAAACGCTGCAATTAGACGCTAAACACGAAATCATTTAGGAATATAATGTTTAGAAAGAATGTGCTCCTGGTGAAGCTTCTTTATTTCAAGACTCGAACCTAAATGGAACCGCAGAGGACGTAAGCTTTAGGGGAAGGGAAAAAAAATACTTCCTTGTGTAACGTCGTGGCCGGGTGATGGATGAGCGAGGCGCGTGGACCCGATGGATGCAGGGGCTGTGACGGAGACGGATGGCGGTGCGGGATGGGCGTATGGGCGGGGCAGCGCGGCGTGGATGACAAGAGAGAGGGAATGCCATGTGAAAAAAAAAATGGAGGAAAATGCTAAGAGGGTACATGGCGGCGCTGGCAGGGGTAGTATAACACGGATTGTATCTCTCCTATCTCTCCCATCAAGCGGCCTTACTGACTTCCAGACCATTGTGTCAGGGGGGAAAAAAATTGTAGCAGACAGGTGCGAGAAAACTAAAGTCACGTCGCTCGCCGCTGGCCCCGAACATTCCATGGCCCCATAAAGAAGACGGAGGAGCGGCTGTGTTATAATGCCGAGGCGCCGCCAATACTGTCCATCAGGCTCCGGGCACGACTCTTCCGTACGTCAGACGCTAATTCCTACACACCTGACGCGTACTATTAATTTCCCCTTATATAGACGTGTGTATGTAACTGAAACTAAGACACTTCACACGTACCTGGGATTGCCTGTAATTAGTTGGAGGAGGAGGAGGAGGAGGAGGAGGAGGAGGAGGAGGAGGAGGAGGAGGAGGAGGAGGAGGAGGAGGAGGAGGAGGAGGAGGAGGAGGAGAAGGAGGAGGAGGAGGAGGAGGAGGAGGAGGAAGAAGTAGAGGAGGAGTAGCAGTGGTAAGGTATCCTCTCCGTAAAGTTTATTGCCAATGCAATTATCTGTGTAAGTAGAGCAGAGGACGTAAAAGCTTGACATCTTCTTTACGATTGCTGTGCTCCTCCTCCAGAATACTGACGCTGGTAAAGTGGTCACTGTCTTTTTTTTTTCTTTCTTTTAACACTTTTTTTCTCTTCTTCATTTATCTTTTTCTTTTGCTTTTTTCTTCTATGTTTTCTTTCTTTCTTTCTTTCTTTCTTTCTTTCTTTCTTTCTTTCTTTCTTTCTTTCTTTCTTTCTTTTCCCTTTCACTCTTACACACACACACACACACACACACACACACACACACACACACACACACACACACACACACTTGCTAACTCGTTTCTCCTGACTCGGTGAATTGTTAAGCGGAAGTGACAGTGACAAAGAACCAGTGAAGGGTCGAAGGGTCATACAGGAGGAGTATTGGTCGTGAGCTCAGCAAGACAATGGAGAAAGAAGTACTAGAAAAAAAAGAAGAAAAAAAGGTGATAAATGGAGAAAGAAACTGGAAAAAGGAAAGAAAACGGGTGAATATTAATAATAGTGAAGGAACCAGGGAAATGAACGTGAACAAAGGAAGAAAAACGGAGAAAGAAACATGCAAAACGAAGGAAACAGAAGGAAAGGACTAAATGTGGCCGATAAAGTACCACTAAAGAGGAAATGTTGACGTGGGAATGAGAGGCACGAAAGATCAAATGACTCCAAGATGGCGTACGAGAGCTTGTCCAAATAACATTAAGTCGATCTGCGGGTTACATAGTTTATCGTGTGACGGTGTAGATTATTTCATTGCTTCTGGTGTTTTCTTTCTATCTGGTTTTATAGGTATTAAGTAAAATTTCTGGCCAGCACAGTAGTCAGGTTGCTGCTTGAATTTATGTGGTGTAGAGAAGAAAATAAACTAAATAGCTACATTTTTGTGTGTTGACGTGTTTCACAAACAAAATGCGTTTCTTGTTTACAACTCAAGGGTTATGTTAATATTTCACAGCTGAAACTATAATGTTCTTACTGGATTACATGACTTGAACTAAGTTATAGACATAAATCTCTTCAAACAACTGCCTAAGAGAGGTCCCAAGCACCTTGTCGCTCCTCGGTGCCTCGGAGCTGTCAAGGAGAGTGGTGGGTGCCAATTTCAGCCCGACAAGTTTTTTTAAAGAAGACTGCTGGGTAAGAGGAGAGGATGGACCACGACGGTGGGGGAATAAATTGCCTCAATCTGGTACGCTGGCGTCACCAAGTGCTGAGCTACATGTCACTAGGTAATAGGAAGCGTATCGCAAACTTTACCCTTCTATTGGATTCGCCATAACTTCTTTTCTTAATTATTGAGCATGATTTACAAGTGTAGTGAGCGTGGAAAAAAATACAAGTACTCTTGAAACGCCCCTCGTGATCTTCGTATTTTGATATTGTTACAACGAACAAAACATGCAAAACTAAATTGCATGTCTCGGTGAAGCAAGTTATCACCTGTGAATTGTGCTTAGATTCTTGCTTTCACGGTGATTTTATTCTTGTGAGATCGCGAGAGGGGGAAAAAAGCTAGTCGTCACTTCAGAACATGTAAATGTGATAATTCTATGTAGTTGCCTTGGGTTGGCTAATGTTTTACTCAGAGCACCAAAGACCACTTGTCCATGCGCGGGACTTGTAGGCTGGGCACTGTAACGCCACTGTGGCCTCACCACGCCGGGTCAGACGGCCTGCGGTGACCGAACACCTGCACCGCGCGTTACCCAAGACACTGGCAGGCTGAGGGAGAAGCCGCTGTTTAGCATTCCGACTCGGATTGACCAACGCCATTTTAGTCAAGCACGGACACAAAGCCTTGGCGCAGAGAAAGCAAGCAAGCAGGCAGGTATACATTCTCCATTTGTTTTCCTGCGAGGCTCATGGATTGCTAGCATAAGATTGTCTTACACTCCTCCTGGTGAGACGCGGAAACTTTTAAGAGAACGGAAATGAGGCGGGTTTGCTCATTCATGTTTCTTTGTTGCATAATTTAAGTCGATGTATGTAAAGAGATTCATTGTCGTTCTTGGCATCTTTCTTGGGTAGGTTTATTCTTGGTATCCTAAGAGAAAATATTTACGGGAAGTACACGTTTTCGCTTCTTCCACCCTGCACGTACATACCGGCACGCAGCGCCGAGGAGACGTGTTCTGCATGTGTTCGTAATTTTCGTATTATAAGTAGTGATGCAAGAGTCAAGCAGGTAATTGATATGGTATTGGTGCCTGGCAGGCTATCAGCACTAACGGTGATGTGTGACAAAGTACATGCCATCTGTTCATGAGGTGTTCTTGAACACTCATTGGTGACCTGGGCCACGGCGGCTCATCGTTATTGCGAGGGGGCGCCTCATGCGGTGAAGACATCACGATAAATAACTGGCCTTCCTTGTCGCTGATGTGTGCTGGCATCATTGATGTGTAGCTGAGCACTGTGTTGACGCGGCTGCACGGCGCACGCTGAAGCGGTGCACTGACCGCCGGGCGAGTAACAAAGACTGTCAAGAACTGCTGGCAGAGACAACTGCGATCTCTGTAAGCGATTTTTTTTTTTTCAAAATTCGAGGCACGAGTTACCTTATATGGTTGAGGCTGCAGGCCGAGATCCAGTAGAAATATCTTGACTATCTGTGTGTCTAATGGATGCGCGCAAAAACATATAAATGCTGAAATAAAAAATAATTTTAATAGCGTCGTGTTCCGGTTGAATTCTGATCGAAAAAAGAAAACCATTAAAGAGTGTGCGTTGCTGTCCTTATTGGGAGGTCGTTCAATGGACTGGCTCTATTACCGCTGCTCACCTCCCGGGAAAGGTTGTCTGGCCAGTAATGTTTGCAGGAAGTAATGATAACCCTGAGTGTGTCAGGTGCTGCGGCACAGCTACTTGCTTTCCTGGTGTAACTGAACCTACGTCCGGGTCAGAGAGAGAGAGAGAGAGAGAGAGAGAGAGAGAGAGAGAGAGAGAGAGAGAGAGAGAGAGAGAGAGAGAGAGAAACTACCGAGCCAGTAAACAAAAGACAATTTCTTTGATAAAGACAAGGAAACGGTCTGTTATCGCCGTATGAAATATGATGCCCGGAAATGACAAGCAAAAGTTGTGCAGAGCAACATTGTGATTTGAGGCCCCACTGAATACTGGATACGGTAAGTTATGAGATAATAAAATGACCTAAAGTTTGGCGTCTTTACTTGAGGCAGAAGATTGGAAATTTATAAACGGGTGATTGCATGCTTTTGAAAACATGAACACCACAAATACTGGTGGTTTGCTGCTGCTGCTGCTGCTGCTGCTGCTGCTGCTGCTAGGTCTCTTATGGCAATACACGCAGAGTACATCTCTTCTCTCCTTTGATACCTTTTGTAGAGCGCAATAAGCTGCGTGTTACTGACTTGAAATTTTTTTTTTGTTCCAGATATAGTATCCCTTGCCATGTTGTGATGGCCGAGACTAATCATGCGTTAATCTACAAGCTCGCCGTATGTCCGGGCTAAATGCCTCCCCGGGAGGTCCGCACGAGATCACAGGAATATTCCCGGTTTCTTTCTATTGCTAAAGTCTGATCGCTATCGCGGGCTGCCTGTTGACCCGGGAAAATATACGAGTGTCAGAGATAATGTCACCCGTTCTGAAATATCATCATCGTTAAAGAGCTTTACTTGTCCCAGCGGCCACCCTGCCACCGCATCCTGCCACCGAGTGCTCAAAGGCGCCATAACCCCGCGTGGTGTCTTCGTGCTGACCAGTTCTGGCTAGGGAGCGAGGCAGGACGTAGCGCTGCCTTAACTTTCACTCCAGTGGTTCCTCTGGTGATGAGCTCAGAAACGCTTTAATTGCACATACCTCTAATTATAGGACTCAGTGACCAGTATAATTATATTCCGGTCACAGTCTTGCGAGATATATGGTCGTTATAGCTTTTAATTATCTCTTCAGGTGATCACTCAAAACCTCTGAAGCCCATGGCAGAGCTCGGCTATAATCTAGAGGGGCTTAATTACACGCTGGGAGAGAAGACTGTCATCTTAATAATTTCTGATGCGAGGGAAAGATGAAGCAAGTGCCGAGCCTCCGCCACACAAGTGAGACTGACTCCTTGTTCCTTGTATCGTTTTATGTGACCCTCTCATTCCCAGGGTTTTCTTTCCCCGTACATCACTCCCCTCTGCCTAAGACCCCATGCTGCAATTCCTCGGGTAGGCTATCCTGCTCGCATCTCCCCTCGTTACAGCAACCTCACTACACAGAACCTTACCCGTCCCTACTCGACATATAAGCACACCGGGACCCATCACCCGCTGCCTCGCGCCAGTAAACAAAGGCAGTGGTGTACGAATTTGTCGATGATGAACAGTTTTCAGAGCAAGGTCTTGACACCCGCTTCTCCCCGGCCCTCTCTGCCTCGGGAGTCTTGCGGGAGTGGTGAGATATATTAATAAGGTGTTGTTATTGTTTTTTGCCGGCAAATGACTTCATCCCGCGGTGGTTCAGGAGGCCCGACCAGGTAGCCGCCGCGCACCTGATGACAGGAGTGTTAATCGCCCCCGGATGGTACCCCTTAATTAGGAACCATTATGCATGTTATCGGATCGTCTAAGGCTCAATTTAGACTAATTACCAGTATTAGCTAAACGTTCACGGGACATAAACCACCAGTAAGGGCAGCAGTCGGTCGGCAGGTGCGGCGCCATACTCTCTTATGGAATTGCTAGATAGGCTGACCTGCAATGGATTATTTGATTTCAGGTTCAGTTGAGGTTTATTGCTTCCTTGTTTTTTTTTTTTATAGTTGGTGGCTTTCGAAACTAATGAAGCTTAGATAGAGACAGTAAGGTCATATAATTGTTTGCATTAGTGATGTAAGGATGTTTAGATCCTGTCTAGGTGATGAGGAGGGAAGGGAACAGAAATGGCTCATAAACACTTGAAATAAACTGAAGGCAGATAAAAGGAGGAAAAGAGAGAAAGAAATATCAGAGAAGAAACGACAAATAAAGGAAATAGAAACATAAATGCTTTATCAAATTATATGCGCTTCTTCCATATTTTTCTGCTTTATTCACACCATATTTTTTCTTTCTTGCTCTTTATATTTTCTCCTTATTTTCCTCTTTTTTATGTCTTTCTTATCTTTCTTTTGTATCCGAGCCATGTTTCTGTTTTCTTTCATACTATTTTCCTTCTCCCCTTGCACGAAGTCTCTCTCTCTCTCTCTCTCTCTCTCTCTCTCTCTCTCTCTCTCTCTCTCTCTCTCTCTCTCTCTCTCTCTCTCTCTCTCTCTCTCTCTCTCTCTCTGCATTCCTTTAACGCCTCGACTGAAAAGAAAAGAAACGCCTGTCTCTTAAGTCTTGCCAGACACAAAGCCACGACGCCAAACACTCCAGCACCGACACACGCACGCGCACAAAAAGGGGGAGGGAGAAAAAGCCGAAAACCATTGGGATCATGTTGTCAATCTCGTTGGTAATGCTAAAAAAGAGACAAATAAACCCGCGGTCTTTACACACACGCGCACACACGCATACGCACACACAAGACATACCCACAGTGTTCTCCTCTCCTAGTCTTCTTCGTCCACTTTGTTCCCTTCGCCTCTCTCCTCCCAGTCTGCCTCTCTACCTGCCTACCGCTGCCCATAAACGCCAGGTGTATCGGGGTCTCCTCCCACTACCTGTCAACGCCGCTCCTGGTGTTGCGTCGCCTCAGGGCAGCGGGAGTCGGCTGGCGTGGGACGGTCGGTTTAGGTCCTCGGTTACCTCCTTCCTTCCATCGCTCGCTTGCCCTATCTTGTCGGTCTCGGCTCCCGCATGACTTTATCGAAATGGAATCTTGTTATGCGGTGGTGGTTATCTTATTGTTTTGTGGCATTCATTATTTTCATTTTCGTCAACGTTATCGCATCATTTTGCCGCAAATGGATTTTTTTTTTCAGCTAATGATAATTTGGAAGATAGACTGAGAAACAGACATTTACTAACAGATGCGCGAAGGCCGCACACACACACACAAAAAAAAAAAAAAAAAAGAGAGAGAGAGAGAGAGAGAGAGAGAGAGAGAGAGAGAGAGAGAGAGAGAGAGAGAGAGAGAGAGACAGAGAGAGAGAGAGTCACAGAGAGGGTCACATATCTTATAGGTTAATTGCCTCCCATACGTATAATGACGAGGATCAAGGCTTCGATAATTTGCTAAATATCTTCATAATGAGCTGAAAGAGATGAGCGATGCGATAGCGGTGGAGCGAGGAGGCTGATAACAAGATAGAAAACGAAATGTACGACGCAATATCCTGACGTTGAAATATACCGAGAAGGAAAGTGTAAGGGGAAAGAACGTAAGTAAGGTCAGCGCGTTAAGAAAGGGCCAAAGGAGATAACTAAGCAGATGAAGAGAACCCTATGCAAAGAAAGGGAGAGGTATTCATCTTTGACGTATATAAGATACATAGATACTTTATTGACCATAGTACTTTGCATACCTACATACATTAGAATAAAAAAAAAAAAACAATTATTAATCATGAAAAGGGAAGAAATATATAATGTAGCTTATCATGCACACATTTACATAAACACTCACACTCACACTCACAATCGCACACACACACACACACACACACACACACACACACACACACACACACACACACACACACACACACACTCATATTGCAAAGAACATCTAATGCGGAATGCTCTTCTAAATCAGTCGAACGGAATTCTGACATGATAAATCGAAACTAAATCATCGCTGACAACTCACTCTGACACGTCTTCTAGAATGAAAAGTGAATCATCAACTGGTTAGTAGTTCATTGATCTCAACAACATTATGGTGGTGATAGTTTTGATTTATTGCTGTTTCTTGTTCTTCCCTCCCAGCATTTCATGTTTTTTTTTTGCGCAATTTGATAGAGGAATGTCTTCTTTGCTTACATAGTGAATTTTAACTATTAAACTATCCAGAAGTTTTGAGAAGAAGGGGAGATAAACTCATGAATGACGATGATAAGTTGAAATAGGTTGGTATGTCTCAGGTAAGGACTGGTTGTCACTTGTAAACTGAATTGCTTTGTAAAAATATTTCGTTTGCTAAAAATATTAAATAAAACAAGGTTTCCTTTGGTACAAGTGTTAAAGGACACCGTAATTTTTTCTTTTTTTGCTTTCCTCTTAGAACAGATTAATATGTTACATTACACATCGAACTGAGTGGAAACCTTTCCAGCAAATATCATGTATTTTGTTTTCATAGCCGAATTACATTTAGGAGAGGTGAAACAATGCTCTTTAACAAATGCTAAGCTGTATTTAGCCAAGAAGTCAATCTCATTCAGCTGTGTTCTTCCTGGTGTGTGTGTGTGTGTGTGTGTGTGTGTGTGTGTGTGTGTGTGTGTGTGTGTGTGTGTGTGTGTGTGGAGCGTGAAGAATGCAGTTGTGATATCTAATAATGATGTCACGGGCAAAGAATGGTAGATAATTAGAGAGAGATTCCTTGCTGGCTTCGATTCAAGACAGGAAAACTGATCTCGTCCATTCTTTCTAACCACCGTGTTGTTAATGATACAAAAAGTGGTCAAAAATTTCGTAAACAGAACTTTCAAAGATGATTTTCAGGAAACAATTTTATTTTTATTCTGAACTAGAAAAAAAATAATGAAAATGATTGCAATACGTGGTTTAATAGAATAAAAGATTGCAGCAATCTTGTTATTCCTATCAGAAAGAAAGAAACAAAGAACGAAATGTCTCTTCAGTAAATAAAAATAAAATTTGTCACATAGCAACATGATCCTCACATTCACACAAAATACGTGAAGATAAAATTATAGAATTATAACTCAATGGTCTGCTTTGTCTCGCTATTTGTCACTGATCGATGCTGGTGACGGACACACGTATAAACTAATTTGTGAGCGTCTCTCGAGAGAGTTGGAAAGCAACACTGAATTCTAAATGTGCGTGTTTTGTGATCCACACCGGCGCCCGAGGCTGATGTATGCTGGGTCTGCTTGGCTAATGCTGTGGGCTGGTGGGAATGATGGTGTCCCTGGAAATTGTGTTGTTGCCTGGGCGACAGGAAATTATGTTGTTGGAAAAAGATGATAAAAAAGAAACAGAATATCTTTTAAATTGCTTGAGAGGCGACATGTGGCGCAGTGTTAGACGTCCAATTGACGGCTGAGGAAACAAATAGTTTATGTTTGCATACACTAGATTCCTCATTTATTACATTTTGTGTTGTGATTCCAGAAAATGTTCCCTATCATAGCGATTGGAATGTTCACTTCATCTGACACAAAACCATAATTCATTGTTACGTATATCCATTCTCTTCCTTTGCTCTAAGAAGTACTCGCCATCATTCGTGTCCTGAGTGCCTGGCTAAGAACTTTGATCTTGTTGCCCTTCGTGGCTGGCAGTACTCCTAATCAAAACAAAACCACAGGTACTCGGAGCACCAGAGTAAGCAATGTTGTTTATAAATTATAGTAGTGCTTTACATGTGCCAATTGATCGCATACTCAGTGTCGATCCTGCGCTCGTGTTTATATTTTATGTACGACAGAGGCGGACATTAACAGTCTGCTTCTAGATGAGCAGCATGTGTGTTGCTGGAGGGCGAAGGTTAATATGTCCACAAGGAATGACTTCAGAGGTCAGTCTCATTAGGGGATGCCAGCCCTGTGTTTCCCACACGCTGGCGGTGAAGGTTTGTTGCATCTGCACAGTTTATAACTTGACTTCACCTTGCGGGACGGCAGCATTTTTTCCTTTATAACCAAGTTTTCTTTCCACTATGCTGATTTTGATGTTAGATGAGGTCATGATCCTTTCCTCGGCGTGCGTTTCTTTGTTGGTTTCAAAATAATTGTGTGGTAAATTTAATGTTGAATGACTAGTTACGTAGCATGTGTTGTCGTATTCCAAGATGAAAGAGGCTGGAGAAAAATGTGTTCAGCAATGGGAGTGCTGCAGGCGACGGCAGCTCGCGGAGCCTGAGTCCCCGCGGGCCATGGTGGACGCTGCGGCGCCCGGGGTGGGGGATGGAGGTCGCTGTTCATTAGTCGGGCTCTTTGTTCCGCATGTAACTTTCTCCTGGCGAGGGCATAGCTCAAAAATTATCGAGAAATTATAGGCTGTCAACCTCGATGTTCTTTGTCCGGGACCATATTGATATATTGGTGTAATGGCAAGGCAGATGGGCTCGGCGGTCTCACGTGCCCCTCGATGACCGCTAATTGCTTGTAATTTACTTAGAGAATGCAACTCAAAAGTACCCTCACCTTCACCTGCCCTGCCTCTACATCCCATTGCCCACAGCGGGGTCTTTGTGTAGTGCCGGCAATTAGCAGTGGCGGTCAGCCCAGCGTAGAGCGGGTAGTGGTGATGCTGGTGACGGTGCTGGAGTGGTGATTGAAGGCATGCATTGAACATTGTGGCGGCGGTGGTGGTGGTGGTGGAAGTGGTAGTAGTGATGATGGTTGTTGTGATGAAAGAAGTGAGAGTATCAAAGGTCTTTGTTACTGGTAATGGTAGTGGTGTGTTTTTGTATCTTAACTCCAATGTTATAAAGAAAGAAATTTAACTTCCATTTTACTAGAAGCTTACCGCTGGTGACGGCTGGCGGACGCTGATTATAGGAATTACAGAGATGGAGTTTACGTGATGGCGGGTAATATATTCTTAATTCATCGTTGCTTGAAAAGAGACGTCACACTTTAATGCTTGACTAGTTGATGGCGGAAAATTCTGGTAGGCAAGATGATGACGTCAGGCGGTGGTGGTGTCAGGGGAGCGACGCAGGATGTCTCGCACTGGAGTAGTGTCTGCCGGGGCTTGTAATTAACGTCACACATCGAGGAATCTTGAGAATTGCTGAGGCTCTGTACACACGGCGTAACCGGCAAATGAGAGGGTTTCTAAGGTTAGAGATGAAATGATGAATGCAAAAATTCAAACTTCACTCTCTTTCAGGAGGAACACCCGCAGTCAGCTGCCTTAGGAAGCTGCGGCCGTTTAATTATGCATAGTTGGACAATTGTACAGAGTACAGCGAGTTTCTTTGAAGCTTTGTCTGATAAATTTTCTTAAGCACAGGCTCACTTGCACGCATGCACACACACACACACACACACACACACACACACACACACACACACACACACACACACACACACACACACACACACACACACACACACACAAGACACTACCAGGAGCAAGAGGAGAAAGACGTGAAAGGGAAAGCGGGGAATTTACGATAAGATTCATCGACAGGCCTGTCGGTAGACGCTTTGTCGGAGGAAACTCGTTCGACAGTGATGAATGGGAGATAGTTTTGGGTGATCAGCCTGGCAGACTTGACAAGAAGGACAATGGAAGAGGAGTGATGGGAAAGTCATTGGATTGGCGCAATGATGTATTTACTCACATGAGATAAAGAAAAGTATGAAGAAAAGATTGGAAAGAGAACGAAGGCAGAAAATTTACCGACAAAAGAAATCAATCAAAACGTAGAAAAATATACTTACTTCCTTCTTTGTGTGTTCTTACTTACTACCAACCTAAGAAATTACGCTCAACCGTTAAGGGATACAATGAGTAAAGGAATGACGCCTAAATGAAAAAAAAGGAAAAAAATAGCTAGATTCAAAAGACAAGGTGACTGCAGAAAAATAATAATACTTTCATCGTGGCCACACCGGCAGTGAAGTACAAACATGAATGGAGAGATCACGTAGGTAATGATTGATGGATCGAAAGTGGAAAGAAGTTTTTTGGAAACGGGTGGAGAATAAAAGACCTGCTTTATTTTTGGAGAGCAGAGAGAGAGAGAGAGAGAGAGAGAGAGAGAGAGAGAGAGAGAGAGAGAGAGAGAGAGAGAGAGAGAGAGAGAGAGAGAGAGAGAGAGAATGAATAGTAGAAATTATGAAAAAAAAATCTTTTGTAAGCACCGATAAATCGTTTGCATGGATATGTACATCCATTTCAATATTCATATATGTATTGGTGATAGAAAAAAATGGTAGCCTGAAATGAAAGAAGGAAAGAACAGGATAATCGTGATGACCAGAATATCAAGAATGAACTTAACATATGAATGAAACTTCGAGATCAATTTTTTTTCCTTTATTGTCTTTTCACTCTCTTCCTTTCTTAGGGATGCTCTTCCTCCTAATCTTCCTCTTCCTCCTCCTCCCCTCCTCCTCTTCCTGATCCTCCTCACAGACATTGTTACCCTGACAGACGGATTTCATTTAGTGGCCGCGTCTTGAGTCGTTAATATTTATGACCGTAAAAAAACACAAATGTGGTCGGTCTCTGTGCTGAGGAGCCGCCGCGTCTGTTCTTGCCACAGAAAATGGCATGTGTGGTGTTTGCATTACTTGCATGTACACCTTACAGTGCTGTCATTTTTCTCTCCACTCTCCCTTAGTCTGAAAAGTTTTACACGTATTGATTTAAGAGGTGAAGTGTTTGAATTTGCATCTTTTCCTACTTCTTGCAACTTCTCTGATTGTGAATTTCTTAATAAATCTCATCCGTTCCGATACCTCACTGTTACGGGAAAATCGTTTATTACTTGATCATTCTTTTTCTCTTGAGGGCTTTAGGAGTTGCATTCTTTCCCGCCTTAAGGACTGACGTTAACTTGCACGATAATGTTGCCACAAATCCGAGGTGAATACCTGAGTCGCGCTCCCCAACCACCATGACAATTAATTCTTTTAGCATGCACGATTGCCGCATTATTGCCCTCTTTGTGACGTAAGTAATGGCTTTGTTATGCAGACGCGCAGACTAATTCCTATAATTCTTGTGCGTACTGCTCTTACATTACAAAGTCCATTAGCTGAGACTTGCTTGTAGGATGAGAAACTTGAGTCTTTTCACGCAGCAATCAATAAGCGGAGGGCGCATGCAGACACACACACACACACACACACACACACACACACACACCAAGAGACTTACTCAACGAAACAAAAGCTATCAAACAGCTCAACCTGTTCTTGATGTGTTCTTAACAACTCGGTGTAAATTACTGAATTCCGAGCCTCCTCCTGATCCTCTTCTCACTCTGCCACCCTCAAAAGCTCCTAATTTACGACTTTAGAGTTGTAACACAGTTCAGACTACGCCCACACCGACACTTAAGACACCAGGGCACAATGTCTTCATCCCTTAAGTAGTGTCTTCAATAAGAGCATCGTGCCTCCAATAACACTACTTAGTGTTTTCCACCAGGCAATCCGTTTCAGAGGTGACTGCAGGCAAGGGGCGAGGAGGGAGAGGTAAGGGAGGCCCGGGGAACAGGTAGGACGTGCTTACACTACTCAAGCGGCGAGGGTCCGAGGAGGTCGCAGGTGCTATTAGTGAAGCAAAGGGTGGGAGGAGACGGAACAGGCTGAGAGGAAAGACTGAGGTGGGATCGCACGGAGAGAAATGAAGAGGATGGTAGTGAGAGTGAAAATGTTGGAATTTAAGAATGAAGAGAGAAGGAGAGAGAGAGAGAGAGAGAGAGAGAGAGAGAGAGAGAGAGAGAGAGAGAGAGAGAGAGAGAGAGAGAGAATGTTAAAAGCGTGCAGTGACAGACAATTCCACAAGTAAACTGCATCGTGTGTGTGTGTGTGTGTGTGTGTGTGTGTGTGTGTGTGTGTGTGTGTGTGTGTGTGTGTGTGTGTGTGTGTCAGTTTGTAAGTAATAGTAGTTAAGAATATATAAAAATGAAGCTGCAAGAGGACATCAGGCCTACACATGGCAGTCCCTGTATGATCACATCTATTTAATTCCACCTGTCATCTTCATTCATAATTTTTATCGAATATAGTATATGCTATTATTTTTGTTACAGAAGACAGCTTTACATGGGTTTAAAAAATTCCATGTCTCTCTTAATCAAATAAAACCTTGGTGGAATAAAGGTTTACCAGTTGCCTGAAGACTATAATGAAGTTTATTTGAATCAACAATGATCGTCATTTTAAGTTTATTCATGAACAAAACGTGCGACTCATACTTTACAATGATTTTAAACCAACGTCAGCAAAAATTTAGTTAGTGAAACTCTGATCAAAGTAATTACCCAAACATTTATACATCTAAGACGAAAGATCCAGCTGTTGTTTTGACATTGGCACTTACGTATGTAAAGACCAAATTCATATTCTAATTAGTGAAAGTATTGCTGGATCCCACCAGTGTCTTAAGTAACTACGAGCGCAGACACCTCACGCGGGGTTGTCTCTCATAGCACAGTCCGCTCCAGAAAGATACATACCATGACCTTCAGCACAATGGGGAACGGTGGGGAGTTTGGGAGGGTGCGTGAATAATGCTTTGCCCGCGGTCACTTCAGAGACATAGGTTATGAACACCACTACGCCGGAGTATATTAATATGGTAATTACTGGAATATATTGATATGTGATTCAGGAGTGTATATATGACAATTAATTACAGAGATATTGTGCATTTGATAATTTATCTCCCAGTTCAGGTTCTGCTGTGATGTACAGTACGTGGCGCCGCTGGGAGGTGAGGCACGCTAGTAATGATCGTAATTAGAGCGTGACCCGGATTTAGCTAGAGGAGTGAGGCAGCTGGTAGTCTTGTTTTATTTACTTGTTTTTTCTTTAGTTACGCAGCTATAAAATGCCATGAGTATAGGTGGAACATATTTTTCTAAGATTTGATGGTCTTCTCTTGTCATGTGACTGGGAATAAAAAAGCATATAGCTTTCTCAAAGCTTCATTTCACTGGGACAATCTTGCTTGTTTTGCGTGCAGCTGTAAAGTGAGTCTGCTATGACTGGGTTGTTTTTTAAGTATTTTTATGATGCCTCGTCATAACATAAGAAAAAATACACATTCCTACACTTTTCTTTTATTTAATTGTCTGGAATATTTTTTTATGATTTGTTGGTAGTTTTTTTGTGTGCGCTCAGGAGAAAAGTTTTAGTTTTTGTAAACATCGAATAGTTAGTACAGAAAATGTTGATGTTTTCACAGTAGGATCTTTTCTTTACATCTCTGTGGCTGCTCCTATCGGTGTCAGAACACGTGTTTGCAACGACCCTGGCTCACCTCCGGGTGGTTTCTTCCGCTGCCTCTTAATTGACTGGGGCAACGGTGCAATGAAGAACTCTTTTACCTAACGTAATCAGAGTAATAACTATTGGAAAGGGAATAAGAACAAAGAAAATATTTTTAGTAAGCTAACGAGTTAACTCTAGTCCGCACATATGACAGCACCGCTGCCTGACACTAATAATGCCCCATTGAATATGGAAGAAAATTTGAAACACGGTGCCAATTGTTGAGTGTTTACAATGCAGTACATAAACCATTAATAACATGGATACTTGAAGTGCTGCAATCATGTGACGCACACGAAAAGTCATTGAACCAACGCCCAGAACTAGCCACAGTAAGCTCCTTAACAGTTCACCGGCTTAATTTCTAAAAAGTCGCTTGGCTTGTTAAGGATCAGTCAGGAATCTAGAGAAAGTAAACGAAGGAAAATAAGGGAGTTCGTCTCCACAAGAGTTGCAATTAGAAAATAAAATTTGTGTCCAAGGATGAAGTCAACATAGGAGTTTTAGAAGGAAAGTGTGAGTGTGCAGCATACAGATGAGAATTAAAACACATTAAAAATATTACCAAATAAACGCGACGTCCATAAAACTCAGTATACAGGAACCGGTACATAATGAACAAGCCGCGGAGAGGGGACGCTCATCAGCAGTCTGCCCACCAACTCATAGTGGTCACAAATTTTGGAACAGTATGTTTTGCCACTCAAGAACCCATCATGAACGTGTATAGTTAATCAAGGCCTTAACGAGCCAAATAGAGTGATGAAAGGGATCGATCTGTAAAATGTTATTAAGAAAGCGATCAAATGGGTCCGGGAAGTAGAAAATGTTAAAAATAGAGCTAGTGGCGGTCCGAGGCAGTAATCAGCCGTCTTGAGTGTACTCACCTAAACGACCTGAAAATATCCAATTGATGGATCTATAAGAAAAAAGATTGGCCGGGGTACCAATGATATCCATTTAAGGTATGCACTCATTGGACGGTGAATGCTGAAGACGACGATCGATGAGTAATAGTGAATGGTGAAGCTGGAGTGTACGCGGTGGGGTGCCTCACCAATACTGTCAGCTTACAATCCTTAGTGTTTGTGAAGGACACTTTTATCAAGCTTATATCTTTTCTTTTGGAAGACTGACTTCATCATATGTTTTGTGATAATTGATAAATGAGCAAATAAAAAAGCTAGAAATAGAAAAAAATGTATATATATTCCCTTTGTATTAGTCATCTGAAGAATCTGTAAATTTCGAAATATTGTTAAAAAAAATACATGATAAGAATATAGAAATAAAAACATGAAACATACTTCAGGTCAGAACTATAACAAAGTGGGCTCTTTAATCAGTAAACGAAAATAAAATACCACGCTGTTTACCCACTGTTTATGGAGAAATTCGATAACCTATAAAAGCGCTGGAGCCTTTTACTGTCATTCTCTCACAGCGATGAACTCACATCAACAAAGGCAGAGTCAGTGCGATGGCCTTTACATTCATTCATAAAAACACCCTCAGAATGTGCGTAAGTAAACTCAGTGATCCCTGCTGGCCGCTTAAAATGGAAAGTTGATACCACCTCCGCATAATGAAGTGCTTAGCGGTTATCTGTGAACACGAGGTCAAACATAGACCTGGTGTCGTGCGTTGCGGTACGAAGACAACACAGCATCCCTAACTGAGTGACTGAGTGACATGTCCCGCCGGCTTCCTATATTGGAGCTGCCTTACTTTGACCTGATATACGTTGATTAAAGATTGAAGGAATGTATACGGATTGGTGTCAAAGTATTGGTTACGAAGAGGGTAACGTGTGGTAGTGTAGATTTTAACTGTGAGGCAAGAAACAAGTTTTAAGATGTTAAAGAGAGAGAGAGAGAGAGAGAGAGAGAGAGAGAGAGAGAGAGAGAGAGAGAGAGAGAGAGAGAGAGAGAGAGAGAGAGAGAGAGAGAGAGATGCTTTCATATATAGATGCAGACAGACAGAAAGAAAGAAAACACATACACACAAATAGATTTGAAAAATTCAGACGGATGGACAAAAACACAAACAGTGAAAAGTAAAAACAGATGGAGAGACAGACAGAAAAGTCACAAAACATACATAGAGAGTAGAGTAGAGAAAACCATGAGTAGCCAGACAGTAAGGCAGATACCAACAGAGAGAAAAACTTAGACAGGCAGATAAATTGGCAGAAAGGCGAAAAAAAATTACAAGCAAAGAAGCAAAGATGCAACTTACAATTTCATGAAGCAGGCAGGTGGTGGGCATTCCATACGCCTTGACTCAGGCAGCTGCACCAATCTGTGGCATCCGATTAACAAAAAAAGTTATTATCACTTCGTTCATTAGACAAGGATAATGATTGATGAGAAATGACAATAGTGGTATCCAGTAGATATTATGATCAATTGAGGAGCTGGTAATGAGTTGATAATAAGAACCATTATTATTAAGAAATTAATTTAGAACACACTAAATATTAAAAGAAAAAAAAATGGAATGAAAAATAATAAAAGTGAATATTTTATACAATTTTTAATACGACGAGAATGAAAACTAAATAATGGCATGCTCCAATAATGAGGTTAAGGGAGAGTGTAGAGCAATGAACCTGTACATGGATATTGTAAGAATGAGGTAATGAGGCTTTAAGGAAGTTAGGTGTTCGCTGTCATATTAAATGGAAATGATGGTATTAGAGTTGTCGCACAAAAAGTGACGGTGCCGAAGAAACTGGTTGGATTGTTAAAGTGCTCGAGACTTTTATTGCGTCATTCCTTCATTGTAAGTTAGATATACGAGAGAGAGAGAGAGAGAGAGAGAGAGAGAGAGAGAGAGAGAGAGAGAGAGAGAGAGAGAGAGAGAGAGAGAGAGAGAGAGAGAGAGATTTGACCTTTGACAATATCGGCTACGCTCTTTAATTATTGCATTTGACTGGGATGGCATCTCTCTCCAACAGACGGGAGGGAGTGATGAAGCGAAGGTGCCACGCTCACAAGGTCTGCGAACTCTTGGTACTAATTGTTCTCCTCACTAATTGATTATGAATATTAATTGATCGCCTTTTTCTCCACCTAATTAAGTGAGAGAGGTCAGAGAACTGATATAAGATTAGATAGCGAGATAATCAAGCGATAGATCAATAGATACAAAGATTGCAAAGGTAAGTATGTTAAAGAAGACATGACTAAGTAATTGCCATGACACTTACCCATAGCATAGAGAATGAGACACGAGCTTACTTTGAACAACTGGTGCTTTCATTGCGTTTACTTTTTAAGGAGTACAGAGATGATTAGTAGCTTTTCTCTGTTCCGATGTCACTGTAAATGTTCTTGAAAATACAATTAAGTTCAAATTGAGCGTGATTAATGTTGTTCAGACGCATAAACATTTTGAAATACGATCCGAATATTAAAATGGAAAGAAGAAACGGATGGATATGGAAAGTATTTAGACTTGCTTCACGTCGTTAACAGTTATTCACATTTTTCCTCTTACCTTTTAAGCTACAGTAAGTCTTCTCTTTTCACGACATTGCTAGCATTTCATTTGCTTTTATCCTAACAGTCCATAAACTAAGTCCTCCTCAAATTTCGGCAATGAGTGAAAGCAAACATCATCCGGTCATTCCCCTTTACTGAATATTGCCCCTATGTACTGATAATTCACCCCCAAAAGTACTCCCGTTACTCCCTGTACTAATGGCAGGTATGAGGACGCCTGATTAGATGGCCGCAAACAGGTAAGCTTTCGATACGTTGGGGCCAGACCGGCGCGCTAACAGATACCACTAGAATTGCCGTCTGATCACAAAGTTCGAGGCATCTTTACTCAAGCGACGCGGCGGAGTATTGGAGGGTTGGAGAATGCTGAGGTCACCGCTCCGCCGACCCCTGTGAAAGGCTCTGCATTTAATTGTCTTTTTTGTGTGCTACGCCTTTCTCATTAATTATCTTTTTTTTTCGCTCCCTACCTCGAGCTAATTGAATATCTGAATTTTGAGTTATCTTGGAGTAACAGTCTGAGTTCATATGCTATCTTTACATTCTTCTTCTTCTTCTCCGCTTACTATTTTGTATAATGCGGTGTAGATGAGGTAAAGGATAGGATAAGCATGGGGGGGAGTGCTCTAATACTTGAACTGAGGA
>CM035203.1:15204278-15206778 GCA_020233015.1 Callinectes sapidus | reverse complement strand
AGCAACAACAACAGAAGCACCAGTTGCTGTAACCCCTAAACAAACAAACAAGAAACATCTAAACCAACGACATGTACTTCATTCCAAAAAGCCTCTCTCCGGCAAACACCCCAAACCACAAGCAAACACTGGTAAACAAGCTGCCGGGGCCACAGGCTCGCCGCTGGAGCCTCTTCATTATGTTGTCTCCTGGGAACAAGACAACACCGAGCGACGCAAACATTCCCGCGAAAACAAATTAATCTCCTGCTCCCACCTCCAGACTTCCCCTGGGCACCGACAGATGGCGGTGGGGCGGCAGGTGTTCAGTATGGCGCCGCACCCGCCCTGAGTACACGACGCAGAGTGGCGATGAAGATCCTTCTCGCTCAGGACAAAGGCTTAACAACGTTCCATAAGTGTTTGAATAGAAAGAGTATGGAGAGCAAGCGTCTGGGTGCACCGCCCTCACCCCAGGGAAGGGAGTGAGAAAGGGAAGGAGGGAGGGAGGGAGGGATGCCAGAGTGTGCAGTGAGCTGGTTTCACTGTGTCTGCTGGTAAAGGAGGATGTAATGAAGAGACCTGTTGGTGCGCGGACGGGGCTCTTGCTATCTCGTGCCGCCAGTACACGTATTTTTTTCTGCAGGTGCGATAAGACTAATGGCGGAGATGTTCAGTCCTGTACCATCACGCACCTTGCCGATACAATTAGCAAATAAAACAGACGACGAAAAAAAAAGATAGAAGAAAAAGAAAAAAATAATAGTAGCTTTGGCTGCTTGACTCGCCCCGCTCTGGCCGATACGAACATAATCGTTCCCAAACACATTAACATCGCAAACAACTTCTGAGCGGCAGAACCTCGCCACACACACACACACACACACACACACACACACACACACACACACACACACGCAAAAGCACTCAACCACAGGCACCGCGAAGCACTTAATACCCCCCCAATCACTCCCTCCATGCACCACCACCACCACCACCACCACCACCACCACCAACACCACCACCTCCACCACCACCACCATGCATCACCACCACCACCACCACCACCACCACCACCACCAGAAGGCCGTTCATCACAACATCTCCAGGGCTGAAGTAGCTGGGCCACCATAAGCGTCCCGAGAACTATCATTACACCGACAGAGGCACCGTCATTACGCAAGCACAGACAAATGACTGCTGACGAAGGGCTTTCATTCCCCTCGTGGCAGCAACAAACGACCTGAGAGTTACATTTTCCCAACGTAATCGAGCAATTAAACCAAGAGAACGAGAGAGGTGATCGGGCAATAAGAGGGGCTAGGGACTGTAAGGAGAGGGGTGCTGGAGGGCAGGGGGTGGGTCAGGTGGGGTGAATGGAGGCAAAGTGGTGGGGGAGGAAGGGGTCGGAGAGAGAAGGGCAGGGTTGCAAGGGGTCATGGCGTGTGGTTATTACAGTGGCACTTGTTTCTATTGTATGTTTTTGTGTGTGTGTGTTTATGTGGTGGTACTTGTGGTGGTTTTATGGATTTTTTGTTTCGCTTTTTGTTATTGAGATGTCTTGGTTTATTTTGTTTTATTATAATGGTAATGTCTTAGGAGTGTGTGTGTGTGTGTGTGTGTGTGTGTGTGTGTGTGTGTGTGTGTGTGTGTGTGTGTGTGTGTGTGTGTGTGTGTGTTTCAGAGATTAATGTCCACCTTTTTTTCTTCCATCTCTCTTACCTCTCCATTTTATTACATTGCTATTTCGAATCTTCAGCCATTACACTTTACAATATAGTATGACGTCCGAATGTTTTTCACTCAGCTATTGTTTTTTTTCTTTATCTGTATTTCTTTTATTTCTTCTCTCCTCTTCTCTACTTTTATTACTCTGGTGTCCTCTTCCTTTTTTTGTTTATCCTCCTTCTCGTTCTCATTTTTTCTCTTTTGTGGCTTTTTTTCTTGTCTTTTTTCCTGTTCTTGTTTTCGTTGTCTTCTTTCTCTTCCTCCTCTTCCTCTTTTCTTTTTCTTCCTCCTCCTCCCCTTTTCTTTCTTCTCTCTTCTTTCTTCTTTCTTCTCTCTTTTTCCTCTCTTGCTTCTCTTTCTCCCCTCTTTCTTCTCTGTCTCCTTTCTTCTCTCCTCCTCTTTTCTTTCTTTTCCTCTTTCTCCTCCTCCTCCTCCTCCTCCTCCTCCTCCTCCTCCTCCTCCTCCTCCTCCTCCTCCTCCTCCTCCTCCTCCTCCTCCTCCTCCTTTTCCTCCTCCTCCTCCTCCTCCTCCTCCTCCTCCTCTCTCCTGCCCTTTAACCTGAGAGCAGCAGCATCACCCTTCCATGCAGAGGAACTGAAGCATAGCGGTCTCTAAGGATCCCAAGTGTATTATATATATTTCCTCTCCCTCCTGCGATACTCTGTGAATGGTCTCGTAACTCAAGAGGTGGGCGGGTCATGCATACCCCAGAGTCTCATTTCAAACCTATCATTACTTTGGGCCTTTTTTTCATCTCTCTCTCTCTCTCTCTCTCTCTCTCTCTCTCTCTCTC
>CM035203.1:15176079-15187638 GCA_020233015.1 Callinectes sapidus | reverse complement strand
GAGAGAGAGAGAGAGAGAGAGAGAGAGAGAGAGAGAGAGAGAGAGAGAGAACGCAACACACCCGCAGCATACTCGTAAGACTATTGTTTGATGGGGGAATAAAAGGCCATTGGTGGTTCTCTAATGTGTTTATCATGATGTGAATGTCCCTAAATCATGCAGCAGCCGGGTTGCCTCACGTAATCGCACTACGTTATTGCGGTCATACGTACTTGCCTTTATCACTATTAGTTCCGCCTTGCTGCCCCCAATGCCCGGACGTAAATAGGTCGAAAAAAGACACTCAATACATACCACTGAGCCCTTGCAAAAAAAATATGATTCTCTCCTCTTTTTTGAAGTCCCCCGTATTAAAGTTTATGCATTACATAACCGTTTATCGCTATTTTATTTGACTTTTTTTTTTGTCTTTTCAGTTCTCCCAGTGGCGTTTGGTTGCTTGAAGGAGGGAGCCCAGTGTTCATCTGCTCGGTGAGTGTTTCCTCGTCAGAATTTTTTGTTCTTGGTGGTGGTTACTTCTTTTTTTCCTCCCCCATCCCACTCAGCCGCTTGCGAGATGATGGAAACACGAGGGAAGGGGCCAGAAAGTTTTTCCCTGCGGCACTCAAATTTGAAATATTGTCTAGACCTTCTACATCTTACTCCTTTTGTTTAGTGACAGTAATGTAGGTTTTTAGGTGCATTCCTGGCCTTTGCTCTGCTTCTATTTGTGTGAGTAAGAAGAATATGCCATGTCTGTTTAAAAGTTCTTCACTAAAGTGGTGTTAATTGATGTCTTCTTCGTGCCTACTATGATTCTGATTTTTTTAAATGTATTTATTCTTATCTATAATTTTTATGGATCCATCCTTGTTTTGTCAGCGCACGTCAACTTCGATGAGTGAAGGTTAGCGCTTTTTATGGTATGCGTTATTGGCTTTCGTTGTTTGTGACCAATTGCGCTTTTTCCATATTCTTCACGCTAGAAATTATTGATAAAATGCAAGTTTCTCTGTTATCTGAATAAGGAATATCTCTCTTTTCTGGCATATTGTTAAGAAATTCTACCGAGCCTGATGCCGCATACAAATTTGTTGGTTGTGGCGGCGCGTCCAGGTTCCCCCTCACTGGAAAGCCCCGACAGGACCACTCCACATTCCTCCACCTCCTTCCTGCACTCGTAAATTTGAGAGAATGTGGAGTGAGGCTTTCTAATTATTCATAATACAAACACTATGGATGCTTCTGTTTGTTTTTCTGGACCAAAGCAGCCGTGGGCGAAGGCGCTGCGTGCTTTGTTAAACTTGCAGCTCTTAAGATTTCTGCAGAGCCAAATATTCTTCCAGAAGAACCTTATGATCTCCCATATTGTTACCTGAAATATTATATTAAGTAGTAAAGTTTGGAGGGCTCTTCTTAAGTTCAAAGTTATTGTATAATAAGAACAAATAAGATGGCAGTAAAATTTGTAGACAAGAAGATACATGTATTAACAGAGTAGAGGCAAAGCCTGGGGATATAATTATTATAGGCTTGGTCATGAAGTAAACTTACAACACACACCACTTCACATGAGGGACTGAGATAGTATTCACATTACTTGTTCCCGTGTGACTTATTTGATACGAAGGCAACATCGACTTTTGCTTCATTCCTTTTTTAGTCGATATGATGTGTACTCTTACGTGCGTCTGCTTGTGTGTGGGGCGGGGGAGGAGGAAGTAACATGTATCCAGGTACTTTTAAAAGGGCATGGCTATTGTGGTTGCTAACATCCTGGACTGCATGTCAGCCACACCTTCCTTGCTGCAGCTGTCATGTGTTTTTCCCTTTGCGACGAATATAGACTTGACGCAACATGTGCTTAATCTGTATGGGAGGTGGCTAGGAAGCAGCAGGCATCGTTGTTCAGTTTGGCATTAGGCAAGACAAGTAGACAGTAACAGTAGTTTGTAATTTTGCACGAGTAAGAATGGTCTGGGATATGTTAACAGTTGGATTAAAATAGTCTGAAGCAGTAGGAGTGATCTGGAATATTTTAAAGCTGGAGGAATGGTCTTAAGAGTTTTAGCAATGTGTAATCAATGGGAATAATCTTGGATATGGACACATCAGGAATGGTCCGGAATGTGTACATGGTAGGAATGGGCTGAAAAATGTAAACAGCAAGAATGGTCTGGTGTGTGTAGGTAGGTAAGAAGTTTCTGAAATGTTTAGTTTTTAGGGAACACTGTAGAATTTTAAGCAGTAAAAAAAATAATGATGTAGAGTGTTTTGGGAATTAAGAATATTCAGAAAATAGGAGCTTAATGAATATGATGCAGGAGGAACGATCTAAAGAGGTTACGCAGCAGGAATGATTTGGAATATATAAACAATAGAAGTATGAAATCTTAAGCAGAATAAATAGCCTGGAGTGTTCAGCAGTAAGAATAACGTGACGTATTTAAATCTGGAGTTTACTGTTTATAAGAATTTGTCGAAGTCACAATCGGTTTTCATTGCATTTCTTCTTCCAAACTCTATATGCCGGACAAGTGACTTTTGTGCAGTGTGGGCGGTGGGGATCAGTTCCCCCTCCCGCGAGACCTGGAGGCGAAGATGTGAGAGAATGCCCGTGTGTGTGTGTGTGTGTGTGTGTGTGTGTGTGTGTGTGTGTGTGTGTGTGTGTGTGTAGTTGTGAGTGTGAATGAGTGCGTGTGGCGCTTTGTCTAGGTTCAGGCTGTTATTGAGATCGATGGAACTTTTCCTTGTGTGTTTTTTTTATATAATTATTATTTGAACTCGCACTTAATACAAGCAGACATTGCCTTCATCCCGGAGCTGCTCTGGGGCATCACATGTGGCCTCGTCAACGCCAAATTGTGTTAGAAGGGAGGAAAGAATAATTGATAATAGCTTCACAGGCTGACTGGAGCGATTAGCAACGCGTATGTTATCCTGCAATTATTCATGCATGCAGAGGTGGTGCATTCATAAAGGCAAATATTATACTGCTGACTTCATCCCTTGCTTGTCATAATGGCGGCCCTCGCCGACTTCGTCACCTAGTACTAGTGCATATCAAGTCTAATTATAAAGTAGTATGCGCTGGATGAAATTTATGATAATGAAATAAAATTTGCATTTATTTACTTGTGAGTTAGAGACGTATGCACCGGTCACTCATTGGTAAGCCCGGGGACGCAAGGCATAAGCGAAATCAATTTAAATTAAAAGTTCAAGGCTTTAAGTACTATTTACATACCTAATTTTTTCATTGGTGCGCCCACGGGAATCGTAAGATAGAGATGATAGTTTGCACTCAATTGAAAACCTTGAAGCATATTTGGTAAAGAGAGAACGTGTTTAACAACTTTCATCCCTCTTCATACGATAAATTACTCAGCGAAGGTATTTGTTTTGTCGTTCATCTTTGTAATGTTTCCAATGGATAATAAGCTTTTACGTCATTTTTTGGGTAAAAAACACTGCATTCCAGGAGTGACCTAAAAATTTCTCTGACTATTGGAATTACGTATGAAGATCTGCGGTTAAGATTTCATGAAGTTATACAAATAAAAAAGTTCTGTTTTTTCATTGTGGTTATACATTGATTGCTTGCACTTAAAATAGAATTCTTTGGAACTCAAAAAGAAGTATTTATATCTCTGCTTCTCACATTGTAGCACTTGTAAAATTGGTATTCAAATTGTTTTCCAATCAATTTGTTAGAAATGGTTAAGAAGATCTGATGTCTTCAAACGGCGACTAAACCATGTGATAGTCAGCTCTCTCTCTCTCTCTCTCTCTCTCTCTCTCTCTCTCTCTCTCTCTCTCTCTCTCTCTCTCTCTCTCTCTCTCTCTCTCTCTCTCGTCATATAAACTTAAACCCGGATGTGCACCCATGCCTGAGAGAGAGAGAGAGAGAGAGAGAGAGAGAGAGAGAGAGAGAGAGAGAGAGAGAGAGAGAGAGAGAGAGAGAGAGAGAGAGAGAGAGAGAGAGAGAGAGAGAGAGAGATCCCTTCACGTTCCCCCTATGCACGGCGAACCTGACACCTTTCCCCATCCCAGTTCCTTTTCCTGCTGTGATGTTTGGCAATGCTACGGAAAAAAAGGCGAAAAAAACTATTGAAGAGCAGTAAGATAACAGCTTGAGGAGAGACCCAGGTTGCGAATCTTCTCTTTCCTTTCTGATGATTACAGACTTTGAGGCCATCTTGCTCGTTCACACACACACACACACACACTCACACACACACACACACACACACACACACACACACACGCACACACACACACACACACACACATCACAGGCAGACAAGACAAAGATACTCACTAAATAAAAGTACGCTCAAGAAACACGCTTACTTACACGGGAAAACACACACACACACACACACACACACACACACACACACACACACACACACACACACACACACACACACACACACACACACACACACAGTCCCCTCTGAACAAAGGAATACACGCGCACATATGAAAAAAGGAGGCATTGAGGGATCCAAACTCACGAACACACGCAAAAACAAAAAGTATACTAGCAGCTGCTCACACATACACACACACACACACACACACACACACACACACACACACACACACACACACACACACACACACACACACACACACACACACACACAACTGGGGAAAGACAGGGGGAATCTTAGTGTAGTGTTCTTGAAACAGGAAGACAAGAAAGTGAGGCGTGTTGGCAGCCTGGTGATGTGCTGGAGAGAGAGAGAGAGAAAAAAAAAGAAAGAGGAAAGGTAGGGTGAGAGAAAGAAAAGAAGAGAAGAGAAGAGAAGAGAGAAGTGCAAACCAGACAAGCAGGCAGAGCGGTAGTGTGGAAAGAGATGAGATAATGGAGAGTGATGTGGGTGAAAGGAGACAGATAAGGAGGAGAGGAAGGAAACAAGTGGGATCATGGGGTGTTGATGGACGAGAGGCGGTGTGTCGGGTTGGGTTGGGTTGGGTCAGGTCGGCGCGTGGAGCTTTCTTGGTTCTGGCCGAAGTTTCTGGCCGTGAAGAATGATGAAGGTAGAGTGGGGAAAAAAAATGGATAATTTTCGAAGACGCTGAAAAGAAAGGAAAGGGGTAAGAGGAGTATTAGCAAGACAAGGAGGGAGAAAAAGAGGAGGAAGAAGAAAAAAAGAGGAAAATGAGTGATAAAAATAGAGAGAGAAATGGTGAAGGTACTAAAGAAAAAAGGATAATTAAGAAGGTGCTGAAAAGAAAGGAATGGTGTAAGAGGACCATTGGTAAGACAAGGTGGAGGGAAGAAGGAGAAGGAAAAGAAAGTTGGAAAGAAGAGAAAGGCTGAAGGTAGAAAGAAAGGAAACAAAAGATCATGATATCTTTCAAAACGCTGAAGAAGAAATAGGGAGAGTAAGACTAGAAGAAAGAAAAAAGAAAAGAGAAGAACGAAAGAGAGAAAAAATGGTTACAATAAACAACAGGTAAAATAAATGATGAATAATATTGCATGTTCATTAGAAAGACCAGTAAAAATGTAAAGGTAAGGGGAAGAAAAGAAAGAAGAAAATGATTTAAAGTAAATAAAAGATGAACAGCAAAAAACAATTCCGTATATATTTAAAAACGCTGGATATAATTGATGGGTGAAGAAGAGTACTACAAAAACGAGGAAAGGAGAAGAAGGAAAATGAACGATCGATAACTACTGAAAATAAGTAAGAAAATGGTTGATTCGGAAGAAACTTAAGGGAAAGGAAAGTGAAGGAGCAAAAAAGTAAGAAAAATAAGAAAAAAAGACGGAATATTGGAAGTAAGGAGCAAATAGATGAATTATGTGAAGAGTTGAAGAAAATGAAAGAAGAAAAGGAGTTCGACAAGCAAAATAAAGAGAGAGAGAAGGAAAAGAACGATAGAAACAGAAATAGGAAGGATGAATTAGAGAGCAAAAGAACCGGATATCATGGGAGATGAAAAGCAAAGAAGATGGAGTAGGAGTAAGACAAGGAGGATGGAGGAAAGAGGAACAAGAAAGTTAGATTTGAAGGAAGGGAAAGGGAGTTGTCTGAGGGAGTGAGACAGAGACTTTTAGCATAGATAGTACCTGAACCATTAAATCAGAGGCACTTCTCCCCAGCGTGGGCTCCTCACGGCGGGGTACGGCAGATTAAAATTTGTGCCTGACGAGGTCAGGCGGGAGCGTGTTTCCTGGCCTGCGCTGGTGGTGGGAGGGGAGTGGTGGAAGCAGGCGAGGTGGAGCAGCAACCTCTTCCATCAGCAGCCTCAGTTGGATTCTTTCCTTGCCACCCAAGCACCTGTCTCTGATTAAGATGCAGCCTCCCCACGCCACACCTTCAGGGGGGTGGGGGTCGCCTGGACCGTGGCTCAAAAACACAAACCAACAACATGGTTTACTGGTATACATTAGTACGTCGCTGAGGGCGGCTGTTTGAGCTGCTTCGCTGTTGCTATAAGAATTGGGCAACTTTTTCAACACCCTAACACTGACTTGGGCACAAACACACTCGGCAACGCGTTGATTAAGCAGTACTGGGCATTTTTATATTTTCCTCCTCCTTGGGTTTCCTCGCGGTTTAATATATTCTCAGTGTCTCACTTGGCTTCAGTGGCGGCGGTGTGGGCCTAGCGGCGAGTAGCCTGGCTGGGCCTTCCCACAACCCTCGGCAATGCTCTTTATTTAAGACTGAGGAGCCAGGGATGACTGCAGCCCTGACTCTTACTGGAGGGGAGACTTCCCTTAGACAACAGACGGTCATGCATTGAGGCCAGCTACTTACCTGCTGGCCTGTCTGCCTACTACACATACACACAGACCCACTAATGAGCAAATCAAGATTACTTTATCACTCATGAACTTATGTGTTTTTACATGTAACTGTGATGTGTGTGTGTGTGTGTGTGTGTGTGTGTGTATGTGTGTGTGTGTGTGTGTGTGTGTGTGTGTGTGTGTGTGTGTGTGTGTGTGTGTGCGTGCGTGTGCCATCGTTTTTCCGTTGTTCTACAAAACCACTGGGTCACCTGCACTAAGGAAGCCACACCCTTGGATGTGAAGAAACCAAAGATTGACGTCTGTCTTGCGAAGACAAAGATCTCGAGCGAAAGGTAAAACGTGTCAAATATGAAATGCGAATACGAAAAAAAAACTATAAAGGTAAAATACCATGCAATAGTGATAAAGAATATTGCGCAACACAGGAGGGTGAAAGCAAAGCAGAATATCAATAATTAGCTTTACATTATTACTGATGTGTGTGTGTTTATGTGAGTGTATAAAATTACCATATAATGGAAGAAAAAGAAGAATGGAGTGCTTAAGAGAGAGAGAGAGAGAGAGAGAGAGAGAGAGAGAGAGAGAGAGAGAGAGAGAGAGAGAGAGAGAGAGAGAGAGAGAGAGAGAGATTTGGAATGGTGTCTGTCGAAGTCTTTGTATTTGTAAGCTTAAAAGTGAATGCATTTCGAACTCTATTTTTTCCTCACACGTTTATACATATTTTTTTCCCACACTGAAATGGATTGTTTTGACATCGTACTCCCTGTCTCTTCTCTCTAGCCTTTCTACTTGTACTACACTTTTGTTTTTGTGTCACTTTGAAGCTTGCAGTAAAAACATTGAAGCTCAGATTTCTCCTCTCTTAACAATGCAACCTACAAACGTCACATTCACAGTTATACCTCTTCGTTATACAATCATGAAAGGGTATCAATAAGAATGCCACAGAAAAGGGAGGTATTGATAAAAAAACAAGATATATAACATGTGTATTGTTCTCCAACCATATCTATTTCTTTTACAATCACCCTTACTATTATTTCCATTGCTTTTTACCCCTCATAGCAGTACCAGACAGAGAGAGAGATTTGCATGTTACCTTCACATAAAACTAGCCCCTTCACCTGACCTACTAATGAGCTCTTTGAATTCTCTATTAATATGTAAATGAGCTCTTTTTTCCTTCTATCACAGGCGACATAAATTGCCTGAGAGAAGCGGTACAGTCAGCCGGGGGTTAGGGTGGTGTGGCCGTGGTGGTGTTAGTGATGATGGTGGCGGTGATAGTGGCGGTGATGGCGACAGTGATTGCGGGGGACGGGAGAGGAAATAAGTCATAAGGAGATTTAGCTGACAGGTGGTGCAGTGGACGAAAGGTGGAGTGAAAGGGCTGGTGTTAAAATACTGAGTGAGAGAGAGAGAGAGAGAGAGAGAGAGAGAGAGAGAGAGAGAGAGAGAGAGAGAGAGAGAGAGAGAGAGAGAGAGAGAGAGTCCCCAGTCTTACAAAATTAGAAAATTCGAAAAAAGTGGATCTTTATCTGTACATACTAACAAATTCACTTTTTTCCGCAAGAGAGAGAGAGAGAGAGAAAGAGAGAGAGAGAGAGAGAGAGAGAGAGAAAGAGAGAGAGAGAGAGAGAGAGAGAGAGAGAGAGAGAGAGAGAGAAATACACCTGAGCTACAAGAAACTAACTAAAGACAATTCCCACGAGCAAGTGTATCTTTTATGGCAATCTATCTTCAATATTTATGAAGGAAAGAAACTGGCAGTGTGTACACGGAAGATTAATCACCCGCGTTGCGCCGTCTCTCGTAATGCGCCTTTAATCACTACGAGGGCGGAAGGTACCGATCCATTAATCCCGGGTTGTGGTAGGGAGCGAGCTGGCCCATCAAGGGGAGGGGCCCACGCGAGCCAGACCCTCAATCTGGACCACACCGCTCTCTAATACACTGTCACGAGCCTCGTCACATTACTGTCCTGGTCTGCGCCTGCCTCGTCACTTTATACGGGCTGGGGTGACGTGAGGTGCTTCTTCTTTATGATATGTCTTGTCTCCTTTCCTTTCCCTTTTTTTTTTCGAGTAGGTTGGGTAAGAGAGTTTTTTGTGTTTTCATTTTATTGGTTTCATCGTTTTTTTTTTTTTATATGTTTGTATTTTCATTGGACGTGGTTCATTATTCCATATTGATATCTGACATGAGGTGCTTCTACTAAATAAGCCTCTTGTCATTTTCTTCTTTTTTTTGATGGAGAAAGCGGAGAGCAATATTCTCAAAGCAATTTTAATGTTGCTTTTATGATCGTGTCTCTTGGCTTTATCCTCCTCGAGTTCTTTATTATTTTCCTGACGATTTGTGTTGTTTCATAGTTTTTATGGGTATTATTAATGTTGTTTTGAGTGTTGTATTCAGAAACGCTCAGTTCTCTCACCGCAACATTTTTCAAAGACCACAGAGATAACAAACTGGATTATCAAGACTGTTTCTCTTATTCATATACAAATGTTATAGGTCTGTAAGAATGAAAACACCCTCAAATATGTGTATCAGTTTCGATGGAGTGTATTGGAAGTGGCGGCTGTAGGATCCAAAGGTGTTTTAGAATATAGTCCTTGTTGTCCGTGAAATTTCTCCTCAATCATCACGTCACAGATACTTCTTATTACAGTCATGTCTCGCTCCTGTTCTGTTGTTATTAGTGCCGCATTTCTGTCTGTCATTTTAACTCTTTCTCGTATCACTTTGATCATGCTCGGTGCTCCTATTACCGTCATGTCTCTGTCCTCCCCTGGTATCATTACTGTCATATTAGAGTCCTCATACTGCATCTTTGAGTGTCGCCCAGCCGTCATGTCAGTGTCCTTGTTGTTACTCGTATCATTACACTGTCTCTACTGTCTTTATTATGTCATATTAAAGATTTGAGTCCCAGCATAACTCATCACTGCGCCCAATGTCATAACTCACGTCAGTCTCCAGAGTAATTGGTGTACCGCCGTCATATCACCGCACGAGCAGCATTTGTAATCCTGTCTGTCCTGTCATGTCATCACTTGTGCCGCACTTACTCCATGTTACCGCCACGTCACATCCGCTTTGATGGTGCGCACTCTGGCTTGTCTAAGGAAAGATGGATAAGTCTATTGTTTGGTTATTTTGTTTCTTATTTTTTTTATCATTATTATGGTGAGATATGTGATCTTTCTGTTTCATATGCGCTAGTTCCTTTTTTTTTCCCCTTTTTTTTGGGGGGGAGAGGTATCGTCCTTCAGTTTTTTTTATTTTTTATCTTCACCTGTTTCTTTCCTTCAACGTTGATTTTTCTTGTACCTTTCTTTCCCTCTTTTACTTTTGAAGGAATATATATCTTTCCTCCAATTTTCATCCATATTTCTTTCAAAGCGTTAAACTCATTTTCCTTTGTAGTGTAATTGATTTATTCACTTCTACATTTTGTGGTCTTGAAGTGTTGATCAGTAAATTACTTCCTTTCATTCATGTTTCTTCATCTTTTACATTTCTCCTCACTACTTTTTTTTTCCAAAATATATATATACAATTCCAATCCCTATCATTATTTTTCGTTTCTAAGTTGTTGAGTGGAAGTTCGTACCTCTTTTCTCGGTAAGCCAGCCTCCTTCACCTTCTCGGCACTCCTTCCCGAGTAATCCTTTTTATTACGCTAATGTAGTCAGCCCCCACTCCACACTCTTACCGCTGAAACATGGGTGAGACTTAGCTTTTTAGTGTGTTCATAAAAAAGGTTTACCAATTTTATAGTCTTAGTGTTCATGTCCTGCTTGGTATGCCTCCCGCCTCCCTCCCACTTTTCACACTCCATTCTCTGCTGTTCCTCTGCTAGTTCCTTCCTCATACGACCCGCCATTCTTCTCCAACCTGTCACACTGTTGCATTCCCTCTCTTCCTCCTTTCTATCATCCCTCGGCCCTTCCTCCCTGTCTTCCCGCCATTCTTCTCCAGCCTGTCACACTATTGCATTCCCTCTCTCCCTCCTTTCTATCATGCCTCGACCCTTCCTCCCTGTCTTCGTCTCTCCCTCTCGCCTGCCTGTCAACCATCCTCTATCTCTTTAGCTGGATTGAGCGCAAACAGGTACTTACGTCCATAACAAGCAGCGTCTTGTTAATCTTGGGAACGTTTTTTTTACTGATGATAAACGTTACTATCATTAGATATGCAAAACGGGACGACACCCCCTCCCCCATCACCCTTAAATTCTGTCAAGGGTTCAGCTTCACCCTATATCCTGCACCGTGCACCAGCCAGACCAGCGCCAAGCACAGGTTATCATTAAACCATTTGTGGGCGAGGCTAAGGCGACGATTAACGAGCAAAACTGAGTGTAAGGTGATGAATCTCTGGCTCTCTCACACCTTGCGTTCCCCAGTGATGTATAGTCAAGCTAAGACGCTCTCCGGCTGTGCTTGGTGGATGCCATGAAGACTCCCAGTCAAAGATGTGATATAGGGGAGCTCGGCTGCTGCTCAGGACCGTAAGTGTTGAGTGTCTTAATTATTGCCTAGAAAATCTAAAGAAAATAAATTCATATTAAATGAAGTTAAGTTTTTTCCTAATACTGGTTAGTGGGCACCTGGGACGCTAAGTGGGCGAACAGAGTGCAATGATATACTGTCAGGATCTGGTTACGGTTAACTCAAAGATTCTAAATGACATGGATGATTTTATAACGGTTGAACTACAGGTAAGCTCTCTCTCTCTCTCTCTCTCTCTCTCTCTCTCTCTCTCTCTCTCTCTCTCTCTCTCTCTCTCTCTCTCTCTCT
>CM035203.1:15154209-15176059 GCA_020233015.1 Callinectes sapidus | reverse complement strand
TATATATAAACACACACACACACACACACACACACACACACACACACACACACACACACACACACACGCACACACACACACACACTATAGGTAAAAGTGGTTGAAGCCTCCGCCTTTCCTGGAGAGAGCAAGACGCAGCAATATGCTATACATCACAATCTTATAAAAATACGACTGCTGGATTACCTTGTTAAGTGCTTGGTGGGGCAAGAACAAATGATCCCCGGCAGCCAGGGAGGCGCCGCGCCTGACCCGTGGCACCAGAGTTAATTAACGAGACTCTTTCAGGTCAAGGGAGGAGGCGTGTGGGAGAAAAGGCAGGACGAGCCAGGCCTCATTTGTTGGCCTCGCTAGATGGGCAGCAGCAGCAGCAGCAGCAGCAGCATTGAAAAAGAAAGAAAGATAAACGTGTTTCAAACTCCTCAATGAACGCCTCGAGAACCTTTACAAATGAACGTTAACATTTTTACTTGTTTAGCTCCCGCCGAAATTCAATATTCGTAAGTCTTCTTGCAAACGTCTGTAATTACCGCTGCCTGAGTGTTCCCGGCTGGCGTCACCTTCGCCAGTCTACTCAGCCTCCTCGCCTCTTGTCAGGCAACACTACTTAATACTTATATAAACCCTCCAGCCTCGCCAACACTCTTCACCGGCGCTTACTGCAATCATTTCCAGCAGCCATCATAAAAACCCTTGCTCCCGGCAGATGACGCCTTCCGGCCCCTGTTTATGTTCGCCTAAGTGGCCACTTTGAGGAAGCCCACCTGTTCACTTGTAGTCATCTGGCGGTCATTAGAGTCTCGCCGTACCTTGTGCCACGCGCCGCCAACATCGCCAACACCACCGTCGCCGCGATGCTGTGATGTTATGTGAATGTTTTGGGGTCTGGTCGTAAATCTGTCTGGCTGAGTTGCTGGAAGTTGTGACATTTATAGACTCTTAGGGAATTGATGTCGGTAAATCCAACTTCGTGAAGAATTTTTTTTTTCCAGTTTCACTAAAGATACAATGTAGCATGCATCTTTTAAATTTTTTTCTTGATGAAGGTTAGACGGACAGTTTATGTAAAAGTAATGAATTTCGTGTCATGAGCTTAATAAAAGAAAAAAGGTTTGTTCGATGTCCTGCTATTTTTTGTTTAGAAAAACACACATGTACACGTTGTAAGGTATTATCAGGCTATATATTGTCAATGAGCATGACTGAAAGCGTGATGTGCTCCCGGAAGACCCATGAACTGTAATCTTACACTTGCTTTGCGCTGGAGCTTTGCGATATTGGCGTGCATAGGGTTAGGAGGGAGTGACAGTGCGTTCATAGATGCTGTAATCCTTGTATTTACATCTTAATGTGTCTAAGTGCCCAACTTTGTGGCAAGATTAGCGTTTTGTATTTCATGTAGAACTGTTCACTTGCCAATGTTTGTCGAAATTTCCTTTCTCACATTAATATTCATCAGCCAGTTTTAATATCATAGTTAGGCATGTATTGTATTTCATGAGCTATGATAAGGCCATGTCTCACTATTTCGCTGAGTAGTTAATCAGGTTTTGTAGTTAATGAAAATCTTTCAGCAACAATCATTGACTTGGATCCCCAGTATGCCGCGCCTTGTAGTCTGTCCGTGTGAGTTGAGATTGTGATCAAATGGCCTTCAGTGTCTGGATGGCGGGTATTAGACAAAGACTTTCCTACTTAATGTCTGGACTGGTATCTTTGTAGGGACGCGTCAGATGGGGTCACTGAGATAATGAAGCAATAGCTAAGTGAGCGGCGGGCGTGATGGTGCAGTGGGAGGGTCGTGCCCTGAGCACCGTGCCTCGCATGCAGGAGGAGGAAGGTAACTTGGGAAAACTCTGAAACTAAATCATCTAGCGAGTCACATCTTGTTGCTGTTTGAGTGAGTGAGTCAGAGGTGAGGAATTAATTGGCATTTAGTTTTTGTATACAACCTTATGTTGATTTATGTGGAGTTTCTCAAAAGTATTTACGTGAATCTTTTTTATTTGTTTATAGAATTTTTACTTTTATTGTTTTATATATATATGTTTTTATTTTTATTTATTTATTTACATTCTTACATTTGGAAAGTGGCTTGAAACGTGACTTTGCCTTCCTCTCTCTCTCTCTCTCTCTCTCTCTCTCTCTCTCTCTCTCTCTCTCTCTCTCTCTCTCTCTCTCTCTCTCTCTCTCTCTCTCTCTTTTGTCAGAAGCACAGCACAATACAATTACTTTTGTATGTGCTGTCTTACTATTATTGTTGTCTTTTTTTCGTTCTTTTCCTCCTCCTTTTCTTCTTTTTTCTTTTCTTCCTCTCCTTCGTTGTTGTTCTTGCAGTCGCTGATGGAGCTACTACTTTTGTCGCTGATATTAAACGTGAAGCATCATATCAGTAATACTCGTACTGGTGTCGGTGTCTCGCGTCACATAAGCCAAGGGAAATAGATAACAATCCTCATCCAGCCAATATTCATATATCATTAGTAAGGAAAAGCTGCACAATATAAGAAATTAATCGAGATACAGATTAAGTACACACGAAGGTCAATATGACTATCAAAAATGTTTTTTTTTAATATATTGCTATAAATTTGTGTTCATAAATCATATATATATATATATATATATATATATATATATATATAGATATATATAATATAGATTATAGATATATATAGCTAATATATATATCTATATTAGAGATAGATATCTATATAGTATCTATATAATATATATATATATACTTATTTCTCTATATGCCGAGGTAAAAAATCTTTTTGCTTATTACTTTTCATTTCAGACAATTGTAGGATCACTCTTCGTAATTAAATTATTTTGCGTTGCAAGCATTATCTTCAAAGTGATAGGTTTATTTAAGAAAGTATAAATAAAAATGGTTTATGTCCAGTAACTCTGTCAGTGTGTGTGTGTGTGTGTGTGTGTGTGTGTGTGTGGTGTAGTGTGTTGAAAACCACGCCGCGGAGTTTAATGTTTACCTCTTAAAGAGCAAGGCAGCTTTTCGTGTGTTGTATATAATTCTAGGCGTATATTAATTCCTTGATTATTATGACGACGTAAACCACGTCCACATCCTCACTGCTTTCTTCTTTCATCTCACTTCACCACCCATCGTTCCATCATCACTCCCCCCACCATCTCAATATCATCATTTCCTCACCGGCACTTGACTACACATTACCTTCCCCATTACCACACTCTCTCTCTCGATACCACCAGACTTCACCACACTATTTTCTCCACAGCTTATTCTTGTCATTTTTTCAGGTTCCTGCTCAGAATCCTTCATCAGCTCATTCCTTTCAATCCTCCTTAAATCAACCCTTTTGTTAACCCTAACATATGTTATGTCTTTTCGATTTCAACAGCACGCCTCTACTCTGCTTACATATTAATTTTTCCAACCCCAACTCCTTAACCACTTGTGACATAGCTCGCCAACAACCTTAATGATTTGTTTCTTAACATTTCATTCTCACCACTAAACACACGTCTGGCCTTCTCCTATACAATTCTTTCATTGTTTCATTCCATCCTATGACATATTTCTTAATTCTTATTCATTTCACCCACTCCTGTCGTCCACTCTATATGGACAACATAACCTTATCCACAACTTGTCACTTTAATGATTAACGTCCTATGAAATCTCTCTTATTTTTCAATCGTCTCATTTCTCGTTCATATTTTTTTATTATCACAATCGTTTCTCTCATGTATTCTTTGGACACTCTATATCCATATCCTTACTACACTCCATCTCAGACTTTCTCGTTTCCCACCCATTTCTTGCCAATTTCTTCCTCACCTAAATGTATTCCACTTATTCAACCAGCACTTGCCTCCTCACCATCTCACTCTTGACCACCGCTTCGCTCCGTACCTCATTCCATTCCACTCCCAAGTATCCACCCGCCGCGGTGTTTACAGAGGTGCGGTAAAGGAGACAGCTTTATGGGCGTGAGAAATTGAGAATCCAAACTGTTCCCTAATAGCGGCCTCACTCCGTCTTCTCTTTCTCCCTCCGTAATATTCTCCCCACCTCGACTAATGCCCGTTAAACGTAGACCGAAATTGCTTCTACTTACCCTGAAATGCCACACCCTTCTTTTTCTTCCTGTTTCGTTCTTTCTCTCTGTCTTTCTGACTTTCTATTTATTTCTCTTATTTGCTGCAACTCTCGTTCTTTTCCTTCATTTTTGTATCTATACGTTTGCCTTCTTTTTTTTTTTTTTTTTTTTTACCTCTTTCTCTTCGTTTCTCTTTTTCTTTCAATTAATGCATATTTCCTAGGGTGTTTCTTGTATCCTCTCTCTCTCTCTCTCTCTCTCTCTCTCTCTCTCTCTCTCTCTCTCTCTCTCTCTCTCTCTCTCTCTCTCTCTCTCTCTCTCTCTCTCTCTCATATTTTCTTTCCTCCGTCTCATTTCGTCCTTTCTTTTGCTCCTGTCTCTTATTTTCCATTCCCTTTTCTTTCCTATCTCACTTGTCTCTCTCCTTGGCTCCTTTCCTTCCAGACAATCTCCTTCATTTGTGGTTCCTTCACAATTTTCTTCTGAGGACACTTGAAGGATATCTGCTCAGTGCCCTACGTGGAGTTCTTCATTGCATTATTAGCTCCTGTGTCACCCTGTATTTATTGTCTGATTATGTACATTAGTGTGCAAGTAGAAAACGGGCGGCAACAGCATTTTTGATATATTGCGCCCTATGTAACCTCCCGGCGAAGGTCAAATATTGAAAATGATAAGACATAATTGTCGCTCCTCCCAATACTCAGCGTGCTCTTGTCTGAAGGGAGGGAGGAGGGGGTGGTATCCATTTTAGTCTTCGTGTCTTCGTGTAAACTTTCCTGCATCATTAATTTCTTGTTCACTGGAGACCCATTTCTGTAAGGTTTATATCCTCCTCCTCCTCCTTCTTATCCTACTCCTTCTTTTTCCCATCCTCTTCCTCATGTGCGTGTGCCTAAATACAGAGAGATGAATGAACATGATCAGCTTTTCTGCAATCAATAGTCCTTGGTCTCGTAATATTCTCCAAGACACGCCACCTTTTAGGAAGTCGCTGTGTCGTGCCCGTCTGGTAAGATATGTTTACTCGTTGTATGTTCTAGGGAAGAATGAACGTGGTCAGCTTTTCCTTAATCAATAACTCAATTCGTGGTCTCTTAATATCCTCCAAGACACGGCGCAGGGTTTGGAAGTCCCTCACTCGTGTCGCCAGGCAGGATTTGTTTTCTCTCTTTTTATTTATTTATTTTGGGTGTGTGTGTGTGTCTCTTCTCGGTGCAGGACAAAGGATATACGAGGCAGGTCCACACGCCGCCGCCCTTCCTTGCTAATGTGGTGAATTGAAGCCGCCATCGATAAGAGAACTGATGAGGGCTATGCGTGAAGTAGCTATTTGTTTGTGATAATGATAATTGCAGTAGTAGTAGTAGTAGTAGTAGTAGTAGTAGTAGTAGTAGTAGTAGTAGTAGTAGTAGTAGTAGTAGTAGTAGAGTGATTTCAGTTGTGTTTTTTCCATCATTTTTTTGTCACGATGACCCTGTTACGTAAAGGAAGTTGTATGTAGTCGCAAGAGAAGGAGCAGAAATACATAGAAGAAACACTCACTAAGACCGCTTTACAACTTATAACAAGAGTTTAGTGAATAGCAACTACATCAAGCAGGCTACACCTTGAAGAACAGGACAGAATACAGCAAGAACATCTCAGGCATTTCTCAATTAAGACACCAAAGGGGAAAACACACTAAACAATTTCTAACATGATGTACGCTAATGCAAGAAGAGTAGAATATAAACACGGTAAGATTAATTTGTATGACTGCATCAAAATGGGTAACGCGTGAGGCGAGTATTTAAAAGTCAGGCACTAAAGATATATACATCGATTCTAATAAGGAAAATCATGCAATCGGGAAGGCGATGAGTGATAACGCAATTTAGCTGATAAAGGGAGATCATATTTCTGGTGCAAACAAAAAGAGGCAGATAATAAATAGATAGGAGGAGCATCATAAGTGTGAACGAGAAGGTCAAGTGCGTGTACAAATAATAATATTTTCCACTCCATCCTCTTGAATAGAGAAAATGCATTGTATTTTGAAGTACATGAATAGCAAACGATATAGGTAAATAGATAAGATAGTCAGTTCATGTCTTAAGTAGCCAATTAGTAGATATATTTATATCTAACCAATTCAGTGGCCAACAAAGAGCCGATTAGCTACATAACTAAATAACTAACAAACTAACTACTTTATTGACAACAAAAGTAAGTCGTTGTTTGTTTAACTACCTTACTCTGTATCTAACTAAATAACTAATGAACCAACTTCCTATTTACCTACCTTACTGAAAATCTGAGAAAATAATTAGTTTTTTAATTGGTTCACTCACTTACTCAATTACTCACCATCGAAAACAGTAACTAATTTACAAACGAAATAAATAGATAAAATACAGCAAGGGACTGCAACAGAAAAGGCCAACTTTGAAATGATTGGAATTCAGGACATAAATACTTTGTGCAAGAAAGTTTACTCCTAAATAAAATGAACCAAGTAATAAATATCATGGGAGATAAATTCAGATAATCACGACCTCGTGAACACAGTCTTTAGTGGGAAATTATGCCTATTAACCTTATCTATAGATTGCTAATTACCGCCAAACATCACGAGAAAAGAAATCTGAGAGTATAAAAGTATATGTGACATTTATCTTCAATATTCTTAATAACGCCGCTAATGTCATGTAATAATGCTTATCAACGGAAGCTTCGTATTAAAGTGTTTCCTGTAAAACCTTTTCATTAGCCCAGGAGATTGCTGCCATTAATTTTTAAGTTTCAAAATCTTTAATGTAATTTACTTCAAGAATGCTGGCTGAGAGTCAGGCTCAGAGAGAGAGAGAGAGAGAGAGAGAGAGAGAGAGAGAGAGAGAGAGAGAGAGAGAGAGAGAGAGAGAGAGAGAGAGAGAGAGAGAGAGAGAGAGAGAGAGAGAGAGAGAGAGAGAGAGAGAGAGAGAGAGAGAATGTTTTACCACCTGCTACTGTAGTAACATTACAGTGCTTGTTTTTACTACGTTTAAAAAAATCTTATAAAAAAAATCATAGCAACACGTAAAGATATTGGTGATATATAAGAATGATCGATTTGTGGATGATTGTGCACCGGAAGTTTAACAGAAAGAGATTTATAGATGTTGAAGTGATTGGCCCACTCACTTTGCAGTCCAGTATCTGCTCAAAGGTCTATGACTTCATTACACACGTATGTAGACTCTCCTATAGGAAATGTATAATTCATCATACTTAAATGACACGACAGGTTCTGCTCATACCTGTTAATGTTACCATAGCAGAGCTCATATTTTTCAGTAAATACTTATGTACAAAAGAGTGCACTGGCCTCGTACAGTAAAGGTGGAGCCGCTCATTGTAACGTTGAGCGGCAGTACAAAGCAGTACTTTGGTGTATCGTTCACTTCCATCTCCTTGGTCCTCGGCTCTGTTTTTGGAGAAACACATCACTCTGACCGAAAAGAACGACTGTGATTCTCGGGTTACCACGCCTTCCCTTTTTCAGTCTTCTTAAATTTACCTCCTTGCCGACTGCACCAAAAGGAGGGATAAACACGGGGTAGATATTTCACCGTCAACCTTTGGAAAACCTCTCCCATTATGCATAGAGAAGTAGAATTATTTTATTTTTGTACAATTAATCGATTTTATTATAATGTACTCCTCTATCTGTAACCCAACAGAGTGACTCAATTTTTCGAGGCTTATGTAGGTGATTTCCTTTAAATATTTTACAGAAGACGAGAAACATCACATGTAGTCTGAATTAATGTGGAATGTAAAAGTAGAATTCAGCTCGTCCTGAATCAAGAATCATGGAGTGTACCTGGAAATACTGAGTTCAATGTTATCATGAACTGTTGTCATCCAAAATTTTAGGTCGCTTTCATATACACTTTTCTGTACATGTTAGCGAATTGATATTAGTAAGAACGTTCAATATTCCATTCATAGATTTTCCATAGTGAAAGTAACATTTTATGCGCTGTCTGTTTTATTAATTTTGATTTGATTATGTTTGTGTGTATCTTCAGCATTATTATCATGCAGCTACGTGTGTGTACTTGAATGTATTATACCTGTATTCCACTTGCATTGTGGGAGTGACGTATCTCCTGGGTCTTCCGTCTATTATTTGCTCCTCTTAGCGTGCATTTTGCTGTTTGTCCCCGTGCAAATGGGACAGGTAGCACTCCGCTCTTTCCACACTTGTAATTTGGACTCCTGTATCCATTTCAAGTACTACAGCAGTACAGCAAGTACAGTTGAAGGTTATTTCGCTCCTTTAACCTACTGCAATCTGGTGGCAGCCCTAACAATGGTACCCAAAGTCACACCGGTGCTTGTCATATTTGTGCTGGAGAGACCCTTAACATAAAGGTACGGCGGTTCTTGTGTTAGCTATTGTCATCCTGTGTGTGTGTGTGTGTGTGTGTGTGTGTGTGTGTGTGTGTGTGGCGCGCGTCATGCATCTCTGGTGTTAATATGTTCAAATAAGTTTATGAAAATTCGACTTTTTTTATCACCTAGATAGTACACCATGCTACGGGTTCATTAATAGCACACATAATTAGCCCCTTTGTACAGATTTACACCACAATTCTGTGAACCACGCAACTGGCACATTTTCCCGCCAGGTTCCACACGCCATGGCCGAAGCACATAAATTCTACGCTTGCACCATTAGTCTGCTCCATAATGAATCAATTTTCCACATTGAGAAGTATATCAAATGCATCCACCACAGCAGCGCTCTCGGCCACGGTAGAGAATCCCGGGCTGCGTGGCGGACCGGTGTGTTTACGTCGGTTGAGGACTGGAACTGAGTGGGCTTCATTTACCGTGTTGATGCTTCTTTATGGGATGTACGAGTGTGAGAATGAGGGAAGTTGCAGAATACCTTAGAGTTAGCAGGTGGTGGGAAGAAGCAGTGAGCGAGGGTGCATGACATTTATTTCTCTTGTTAGTCCTAATTGTGCTTACTAAATAACGAAAACGTACCGTGTCGTTTGTTGCTGTAAAATGCGCCGTAGTTGTTCATGCGATAAGTACGTAACTAATTGACTTAAGTAATCAATTTAAGGGGTTAATAAATCGGAGCTCGTGATACGTTTATATATTATGTTACTCGATTTTCCTCGTCTTAATAACACACGATACTTACTGAAATTTTCTTAAGTGAAACCATGTGAATTCGACCTGAAAGCTGGTTTCTGACACACACGCACACGCACACACACACACACACACACACACACACACACACACACACACACACACAGAGAGAGAGAGAGAGAGAGAGAGAGAGAGAGAGAGAGAGAGAGAGAGAGAGAGAGAGAGAGACCGAAAAAAAAAAAACATGATAGAAGCCAAGAGAGAAAAATAAAGGCAGAAAACCAAATAAACCAAGCTAGAAACAAAGACAAGAAAAAGAAAAAAGAAGGGACAGATAGGACGGTAAGACTTAAAGGATAGCAAAGCGGCGAGGTTAGAGGGGAGGATGACAAAGTAGAAACTAGGAAATGCAAAGGGTCACAGGTGAGGTGTGAGTGTGGGCTTGGCGGTGACGGTCAAGGCACTAAGGCGGTGATGCAGACTCCCAGACGTTCAGATACCAACGATCGTCAGGGTGAATGGGGGCTCAGGGATGATGGGTGGCTCGGTAAGGTGACAGGTGAGAGGGAAGCGATAGGGGTGATGCGTGTCAGGTGAGATAAGAGGAGATAAAGGTGCGAGGAGCGGCGGACGGATCAGGTGGTTGAGGAAGGTGATTTGAAAGTAGCGCACCGTTACCTTTGAAGAGTTTTAATGAGTTATTTTTTTGATTGGATAGCCTTTATTATTATTATTATTATTATTATTATCATTATTATTTTCATTATTATTGTTATTATTTTTTTTTTTCTTCTTCTTCTTCTTCTTCTTCTTCTTCTTCTTATTTTTATTATTATTATTATTATTATTATTATTATTATTATTATTATTATTATTATTATTATTATTATTATTATTATTATTATTATTATTATTATCATTGTTGTTGTTGTATTTTTTGCAAGTCATTATTTTTTGTTGTTGTTGTTCTTTCTCTCTACATTCTTAGACATTTTTTTTTTTTGTTGGTTTATCTATTTCTTTCAATTCTTTATCTTTTTGTGTAATTTGTTAGCTTGTTTCTTTACTTGTATATGTTTTTTTTATTGTTTTACCAGTCTTTGGCTCGTTTTTTTGTTCATTCGTTTCATTCTCTCCATGTTGTTTATTTATTTATTTATTTTTCGTCTATCTACATGTACATATTTCCTTTTTCCTTTTCTCTTTCATCCTCTTTTCTTTATATACTTAGTCATACATGCCTGCTATCCAAAACATAAACACAATAACTCAGATACAAGAAAACCTTAAAATATGTGCACAGAGTGAAAGTTTGCACAAGACCACAACAGTGAGGAGACTAGAAAGAGACGCACATGTCAGTGAGGGGAAGAGCCTGATAACTTGCAACTCTTAGCCTTGAACTGTTTTGTTGTTGAAAGGGTCTTGTAGATATCGAAGTGAAAAGTGTGGAGTAAAAGTAAAATATTGTGATACACTCTTTTGTTCTCTCGAGATACTTGTTTGTGGTTTATAAAGTTGTTGTTACACTGGCTCGCAAATGTTGGTTTAGATTGGAGTGGAGGAGAGTATAGTGTATGTATTAGAATATTGCTCTACACCTTTTTGTTACCTTCAGATATTTGGTTTTTGTTTTATAAAGTTATCATAAGCCTCTTCTAAGTCTTGTAAGTACTAGTGTATGTGAATTTTCTATTGGCTCCTTTCTTTTTTTTCATTCTTTATGTTTGAAACTTTTGAGATGATGATGGAATTATAACACATGTCAAAACTGTTCGGAACTTTTCTAGTATGAAAGGAAAAAAAAGAAAAACTTCAAAGATACGTTTATCGAATATTTCTACCACGAAAATAGAATTGAAAGTACTCGATCTTCAGTTAAAAGGCTGACCTGAGAGCAAAGACCTCACAGGGCCAAATCCAGGGCAGAGGGCGAGGAATGGGAGGAGTTTACCAGGTCGAAAAAGCGGGAGGATCTACAGGAGAAAGGCCATAAGGGCGACAGGCTGAAGGGAGGGCTGTAGGAAGGAGTGGACTGGCGGGTCAACCTAGCGTGCACCGTCCTCTCCAATTTCACGCCGCTCTCAAAGGAATACCGCCCGTCATCCACCTCTGTCCGCCAGCCAGGAGATAGGGAGGCCATGCGGTGTCGACGGCTGTGTGGACCCGCCCGCCGCCCGCTGCTCTGGGGCCCCTGCCTTTCTACTCACTAATGGCATCTAAAAGTCTGTCTTGGTTTGTTTATCCTTGATTGAAGGTCACTGTTTTGTTCTGATTTTTTCTCTCTCAGTTTCATATTCCCATACAGCCTCGCCTCGAGTCAGGAGGATTCAGAGCCACGTCAGGGTGGTGTTTGATGGGATGTTCGATTGGCTTCTCGTCAGACCTGTCCCGCTTAATCGCTGGTTGATCTATTCTTGCATGAGTTACAACGTGCTCTCGTCCGTAATGTAGCTTCCATGATGGTCTCAATGCATGTTGCTTCAGAAAACGCCCTGCCCGCCCATAGCCTCTGTGTGTGAGAACCCCACCAGCTTAGGTGGTCTGGGAAACCCAATACCACCCTCGCCTCCACTGCCATGCACCACCACCACTACCGCCGCTACCACCACCGCCACCATAGCAGCAGGTGGCAAGTGCAGCATTCATACGGGAACACTACACTGCTGCCCCCTGTCAACACCTGCCCAGTACCCGCACTGTGCCGGCCGCTGCGCCAACCAATTCTCACTCATACACCGTGACTGCAATAATGGCCGCAGCTCCCACATCCCTCTAGCCTGCAGCAGCCGGGGCCCCACTAAGACAATAGCTTCCTCGCACTGCAACACGGACACTACTTCATATAACGGCGGCCGATGCACTGGCCACGCCCTCGCCTCCTCCCCTTGCCCCCGCGCTGCCATCAAGAGGAATCACGAGGGGGGGTACAAAAAGCCTCAGGGTTGGATTGAGCGATCGAAAATTGAAATGGAGCTCAATTTACCCGGGTGAATATGCCATCCGTCACACTGACAGTCGACAATAGTTACGATACGGGGATATAAATCACGCGCGCCATCTCAAAGTGAATCAGATAGCAGCGGTTCCGTGTAGCTATTAGTTATCTAGGCGGAAAAGAAGAGTAGCGAGCCCCAGGAAGCAGGAGAGCGGCAGGAGGATACCGGAGCCAGCGATCGTTTGCAGTACCGACACCTAGCTAAGGGCGGTGTAACCTGATGCTAACAAAATTAAGCTTGTTTGGTGTAAAAGGATGAAAAAGCTGTTGACTACGAACACCATGGCGTAATGGAGGCATGCAGGGCGGTGAAGGAGGTGGCTGAATATTGGGAATGCTCTAGAGGGATCGTTGAGATTTAGTGGTCAATGATAAACTGATAAGAGTCGGCAGGTGGTACGGCAGCGCATTCAACTGTTGGGTGCAGTGCTGGCAATCGGGGGGGGGGGGGGGAGGGAAGTCAGGTGTAGAACTTTTTTTTTTTTTACGATGCTCGACGCCAAGCGAGGATGAGGGAAAATTAAACTGAAGTTGGTATTTACTGCATTTTTGTTAGAAACTCTCTCTCTCTCTCTCTCTCTCTCTCTCTCTCTCTCTCTCTCTCTCTCTCTCTCTCTCTCTCTCTCTCTCTCTCTCTCTCTCTCTCTCTCTCTCTCTCTCTTCGCGCGCGCGCGCGCGCGCGCGTGTGTGTGTGTGTGTGTGTGTGTGTGCGTGTGTGCGTGTGTGCGTGGGCTGTCGCGTGCCTGTGCGTGTGCTCGCTGCGCACATAAAAATGCATATATGGCAGAAAAAAAGTATCGAGAAGGGACGGTTGGCCACCCAGGAAGGAGTGGCGAGGGTGGGCGGCACGACCATGATTGCACAACTGTTGATGGTGCGGCTCCGTGCAGGTGTTTCAACGAGCGGTGTGTGCTGGTGAGTTTCGCCTTTGATTGAATTGTTGGCAGAAAATACAACCCCATAAAATCTCAACTGCCAGTCTTATAGGAACGCTGTGCCTCTTTTCGTTTGGAAATGATAGCTTTTTTAGTATCGTAAGTGTCTCAAATGAATACGTATTGAAATGTTCCTGAAATAACTTTTTTTTTTCATAATATCAACATCAGACTGAGAGAAAAATACCCAAGGGAATTCATGTAGTCTCTGGTTCCTTTAAATGATTTAACATTTTCGTATCCGACGTAAACTTGTGAAATACTCGCCATGTTCGTGAAAAATAGTGACAATACACTGTACCTAAAATGGACTTTAAACCGAGAGGTCCACCTTGCAGGCTGCCATGTCACTTGTAATGGTGAGTGTTGGTCAGCGACCCTCACTTAGAGACGCCTTCCTGCCCCGGAGACTCATGCCACTCCTTTAGCCACACCTTACTCCGGAAACTGCAACGACCGACTGCAATAACACTTCACCACCTCCTCTAACCCTTCCACCATCACCACTATCTCCACCATCAGCACCAGCCCCGCCACCCTCGCCACATCCTCCTCCACTACCGGCGCCACTGAACAAATCACTACCATCGCCACTTACATCTTCACCCACACGTTTCCAGTCTGCAGTGGTTTAGATTTGTCAGATCATAGCCTTTCTAATCGTGGGTTTGGATTCCATAAGTGGTGCGGTGTTAAAGATCTTACGTCTTTAACTATATTTAAGTTATCCGCATTTGGGCAATCACTCAATCGGAAGTAAATTGGTAAGATTTTTGAAAATGTTGGTGGTTATTAACTTTTTTTTAGGATTGGTAAATTGAACATATCTTTCCTTGTAAGTATTGTTTCTTTTCCTCTCCCTCTCCTGCCCATTTTATCTGACTCACACATAATATGGGAATGATCTTTGGTGAAATCTTTGACACTTTTTCTTCCACAGTGGTTAACATTTGTCAGATCGCAACCTTTCTGATCGTGGGTTTGGATTCCATAAGCGGAGTCTCGTTGGAAATCTTATACCGTTAATTGCATATAAGTTATCCACATTTGGTCAAACACACTGCCAAAAAAGTATCTATCAAATTTTTGAAAACTCAACCTGTGATTAGATTTTTGGGAGAAGCAAATTGAGGTGGCAGTTCATTGACATTTCCTTTTTTTTTTAATCCCTCTCAGACTTCTTGATATGGAAAAAAATGGAAAAGATCTTTGATGGAATTTTTTCACTGCCTCAGACCCGTAAGCTTAGAATAACCTTGTATAACCTTCGATAAACTTTCTATCTTCAAACTATACTCTTAAAACTCTCTCTCTCTCTCTCTCTCTCTCTCTCTCTCTCTCTCTCTCTCTCTCTCTCTCTCTCTCTCTCTCTCTCTCTCTCTCTCTCTCATCGCTAGTTTCTCACGTGTTCAGTACATTACCGCCGCTGTGGTTGCTTGTTTACTGGTCTCGTAATTCAGATTGTAATGTGTTCCACCCACTGTCTTCCCCGTGATAATTATTCCTAAGTGGTTACCAAGCTTGACCTCTGTGCTCTGTTTACTATTGTCCAGACTTTTTTTCCTGCATCACATTGCAAACAAATGATCCATCCATTAAAGAAAGCAATAGTCTTAGAAAAAGTAGTACAAGACACTGGCATTGGTCAGTGTTGAAATCATTATCAATTGTATTATACCACTGCTATTGACCAAACAATAACAACCGGAAGAGAAACAACAATAACATCAACAAAAGTAACAACAACAATAACATCATTATCAATTGTACTATGCCACTACTAATAACGACTTATAACATCCAGAAGAGGAACAACAACAGCAAAAATAGCAATGAAAATAACATCATTTTCAATTGTACTCTGGCACTACTAATAACCAAACAGGAACAACCAAAACTAGAACAACAACAACAACAACAACAACAACAACATTCCCTCGTGCACAGTGTGGTGAGGAAGAGAAATAATCATATACATTACATGAGGGGTATCGGTATAAGCGTATCGTAAAATCTGCTCATTAATGTTGTATAAAACTAAGAAGGTATTTTACGGCCTTTTATTTCTTTTTATTTCTTTTTTTACGTTAATGAATTATCGCGTGGCATTGTTAAGTGTTCATGGGAGACAATGAGGACAATTAGGGAAGGAGCATTACTCACGATCAGGTTCATTTATTCTCTCTCTCTCTCTCTCTCTCTCTCTCTCTCTCTCTCTCTCTCTCTCTCTCTCTCTCTCTCTCTCTCTCTCTCTCTCTCTCTCTCTCTTATAAGTGTTGTTTCATTATTATTTCTATTATTATTATTATTATTATTATTATTATTATTATTATTATTATTATTATTATTATTATTATTATTATTATTACCATTGTTATTTTTATTGGTATTATTAATACTGTTAAAGTAGCTGTTGTTGGTGTTGTTGTTGTTGTTATTGTTGTTAATGTTGTTGTCGTCGTCGTTGTCGCTGCTATAAGAACAGTAGTGGTTGTAACTACAGCTATGTATAAACCAGATGGAATTTGTAACAAAAATTCTGGAAGTATAATTCCAGAAAAAATCTAATAAACCAATTGAAAATAAATACAAATCGAAAATTACGCTACTATTCCCGCACATGACTGTCCCACCTTCCTGATTCCTCTCTCCTGTATGATTAAATGCACTAATTAACCCTGGATAACAGGCACAGTGGTCTAGCTTGGGGAGGGGCTAACCACACTGGGGTGGCAAAGGTGAGCACAGCGTGGCCTGGCATACCGGCATTGTGCAGTACATTGGGGCATAAATTACACCACTGGCAGAGGGGGACCAGCAGCCGGGAGCGTTTGTGTGTAAGCACTGCATTTGCTCTCATATCTTTAAGTAATTACTTGGTGATTATAGAACTTCAGTTTTCGATTTTTTATAATTTTTATTTAGATTATCACATTTGCTTTCGTGTCTTTAAATGATACCTTAGTAATTTTTTAAGTTTGTTAATTTGTAGTTTTCTTTTATATTTGGAATGATAGAATAAGACGAATAACGATTAAAACTTAGTTGTTATTTTATGACTGCAATTTATGTCGTCTCTTGTCTTTCTCTAATTTAGTGTTTATAAAACTTGAGCTTTAATATTTTTCGATATTTGTAAGAATAAAGGCAGTTGAATAACGTGGAAATCTATATCGTTCCAGCACAAGGACAGTTACCAGAGAGAGAAAATAAATGGTGTGTTTGCTCTCATGTTTAATATAATAATAAATATCGAGTGTGTGGACCTTTAGTTTTTCCTTTGACATTTGGAAAGATGAAGTAAGAAAACCAAGACGGAAATCTGGGACCATCATGGCTCAAAACACTGAATTCACTACTTGTTTTAATAGAAAGTTAGCGATCAGGTGCAGTAGGAATCTGCCGACTCTGATCACAGTTAAATCGTCGAATTTTAATCTCAAGCCAAGCGGGGACAATTTAGGGCGTAACTCCTTTCACGCCTGCAGACCCCCCGCCGCGACACCTTGAGCCAGTGTGACGTATTGTATGGCGTGGAACCACCTCCTCTGATGACTGGAGAAGGCCTTTGTGCTTTGATGCAATAGGTTAAGCGAACGAAAGAGAGAGAGAGAGAGAGAGAGAGAGAGAGAGAGAGAGAGAGAGAGAGAGAGAGAGAGAGAGAGAGAGAGAGAGAGAGAGAGAGAGAAGGCGGAACATGCATAAAAATGCAATAAATAAACCTGAAAGCAAACAAAAAAAGAAATGTTGGTACAAATACAAGTCGCCACCAACGCTGCTGCTGCTGGTGGTTGGGGTGGGGGTGGTGCTGCTGCTGTTGCACGCTCAGTGTTGGCTGGTAATGAACACAGAAATAAAAACTACTTTCTGATAGATCTTTCTTTATTTCACCTTTTTTTACGCAATAATTTATTTATACACATGCATTTATTTGTTTGTATATTTAAACATTCCTTTACCGGTGGAAGTATTGGTGAGGGAGAGGGACAGCCGCTGATAGCCCCGCAGACTTAGAGGGATCGGTGCACCTCGTAAATATATACCAGCGGGGGTCATAAACGAGACACACGGCGCCTCGATTACCACGGAATATTATCGTAACGAGCAGGCCGGGTTGTTTTGCTGAGCTATTATCAGAGTCAGGGGCCATAACGGTCTGAAAATACTACGGGCGAAGCTTTATTTACGGGCTATCATGTTCTCATCCTCAGTGTTTCTCGTTCAGCAATTTTCCAACGTCATCTCGCCATGTTCTCGGTTGGCGATGCCGGGGGTGTGGTGAAGACTTTACCGTGTGACTGTGACCGATCTCCTCCTTCTTACTGAGTCCTCTTGCCCTCCAGGTCTGAGATTCATGTACTCTGGAGAAGGAACTCAGTGGTGTTGGGTTTTAATTGGCGTATCCACCGCTTCCTTTAGTGCTGGGAGTGGTTGTCATAACATTGTACCTTCCGGGTGCCGTAGCGTGCCCTGAGTCCCCATTAACACCTGACTTACACCGGACTAAACCGGAATAAAAATATTATGTACTTGGCCAATTTCAAAATAATCCCTGTGACGGAAAATTCAATTATATTATGCCATTATCTTTCGTTACGGACACAGGTGATGGTTCTCTTCACGGCCAGGTAGGGAGACACGCCTGCTCCTCCCCGTACACCCTCCTCTATCCCCACCTCTACCTGCAACGCTGCCCGCGTGCCTGCATAGAGAACTTCTGGTGCTTTGCTCTCGTCACGTGGCTGGCCATGCGAAGATAATTGTCTAATCACGACTCAGAGATACTGTTCATCCCGTTTTGTCATTCTGTCACACTAAAATTATAAAGATCATTAAGGAAACTGATACCCAATTACTGCTGTTCGTCTACTAGTAATGCAGTGGCAGCCAGAAAACACACCAGATATTGCGAAGTAATTCTAATGCACTAACAGGAATTCATATAGCCAACAAGAAACATTTAAAAACAGAAATTCCAGAAGTTATCGTCACACAGTGCTTTTAAAACATCTGGAACTCATAAATCCAGCAAGAAACATGAGGTCACCACACAACATGAGCTCATATCAAACCAGCTGTAACGTCTACCACTCACAAAACACTGGCTCCAGTATCTCAGTGACCGACCTGTCCTGTCCACTTTATTTCCTTTCCATGCTTCATTTCCCTCGCCCTTCTCATGCACCAGTTTTTACTTCCGTGTCTCCTGCCTCGAGAGTCCCCTGCTGCCCGGACATAAAGGTCAGGCTGCCGAGTGGGGAGACGGAAGAGCTGCGGCTGGGCTTGGTTTGTGAGGTACTGCCACGTGGTGTCTATGCAGCTGACAAACAAGCCGTAAACATTTCAACGGTGACAAAGTGTTCTGATAGATAACACATTTGCTGCACTTCATTCCTATATAGTTTATTTTTTGTCTATGTATGTTTGTTTGCGATTTCTCTCTCTCTCTCTCTCTCTCTCTCTCTCTCTCTCTCTCTCTCTCTCTCTCTCTCTCTCTCTCTCTCTCTCTCTCTCTCTCTCTCTCTCTCTCTCTCTCTCTCTCTCTCTCTCTCTCGTTCCCCTTGGCTGGCCATCTCAGCTTGCTTACGAAAGGCCTGAGTTATCATTTTCACTATTTTAATTAACTTCCATCTCTCGGGTGGAGGAATCTTGCTCTGCCCAATAAATCATTGGGCCACACGTAAATTACCCGCGGCACAGTAAAATATGGCTAATTAAAGGTCAAGTCAGTGCTGTGCGGGTATTAATCTTACACACGCGTTGATAATTAGCGGCGGGGGTCAGGTGTCTCTTCGGAAACTTCATAGGTTAGAGCAAAACTGACCTGCTCTAACCTTAATGAATGCTTAGTGCCGAGAAAGGAAAAGGCGAGAAGCCCAGCCCAGCAGATCGGGACAGCTTTTCTATAATGATGTGCTTAACTTAAGATCGAGGACGCGAGGTGTGTGTGTGTGTGTGTGTGTGTGTGTGTGTGTGTGTGTGTGTGTGTGTGTGTGTCAAGTAATCTGTTCTCATCACTTCGCACTTAACCCTTTTATTGGTGTGGTTGTCCTTTGTTAACTTGCAGATCACTATCAAAGCGGGAAAAAAGCTGCTTGGATGGTCACACGTAAAAGAATACTCTGTAAATTTTGTCCACTTTTTTTTAACTCACAAAACTATTTAAATCACCAGTATAAAGATCAGAGTATGAAAATTGTTGATAGGAAAAATGTCATGGGGGAAAGAATTTTAAGTTTATATATAACAAAATTACATCCTCCTTAGTAAGTTTCATTAGAGATAGGAATAAACTAAAGAGGACATCTGTCACGAAAACCCAAACACTGTGGCAACCAGCACTTTTTAAGAGACACTGCATCACTGAACGAACAGAAACTAGTAATGCATTCTTACACTTCCCTTGGGGGCGTGGACCTGAACAGAGCGTCACTTCATAAGAGACTCTGATCACCTAGTCAATGGCAGAAGGTACGAACGCGCCTTTCCTCTGCCTGGTGGTGTGTGAAGCGACGCTCTGGGGTATGGAAGCGTGTCTGCCTAGGTATGGCTGGGGCTGCGGGTGGCGTGGTGGTGAAGGAGGGCCAGGTGAGATGCGGGCCGTGGCTGTGGCGTGACTTGACCCGGAGCTCAGAGGAGAGTCGTGTCAAACCATGATGATCCACAGTACTTCTTTTTTTCTTCTTCTCTCTATTTAATGCTTGCAATTCTAAAGCCATTATGTGAAGAGTGCAGTAAAGATGCGGCCATTCAGCTCGATTGGAAGGGGGAAGGATGGATGCCGTAAATACTAGACGTTCAATGAGGTAAGATTAAATAGTCGATATGTTGTGTTTTCTTTGTGGTAAAGTCTATGAATTACTTCTTGCGAAAAATAAAGGTACGGTGAGGATGGAAGTACGCGAAAGATATGCATGCAGTAGTAACTGGAGGGAAACGTAATGAGTGAGTTATTATATTTTTTGAATGAAATAATTGTTAATAACGTTTTACTAAATATGGAAGATGTGTCCATTCATATCAAGAGAAAATGGAAGGATGTCATATATATATATATATATATATATATATATATATAGGATATATAAATATATATATATATATATATATATATATAATATATATAGATATATATATATATATATATATATATATATAGTGTGTATTGACTGTATGAAAATTAAATTAATGAGTCATTCTATGTTTATATATTTTAATAACGTCTGTTTAATAATGAACGGTCGACGATATGCCTGTTCAGTTCATTTGATTTTGTATGATTGTCACACACATACTAACACACAGAAAAAAATATTCATTGAGAAAAATACGATGGGATGAAGTTGTATATTTAGGAAATATGGCAAACTGAATATTATATACGGCATATAAATTGTTCAATACAGACTGCGGAAATCCAGAGTATACTTATAAGTGAAGAATTAATCCATTTTCTAAAGGAGGTGGTAAAGTACGTAGCGTTTCCCAAGTTACGAAACACAATGCAACAAGGAACATGCACGAAACCTTTCACTCTTGCCCACCACATTACCTAAAAATTACGCTCGAAAAATGTCGGCTATTACCTGTTATCAGATTTTACAAAGGAAAGTAATAAAAAGTAATGGAAAGAAAAGTGAGAAAAATAACTAGAAAAAATTCAAAACAGGACCCAGAGAATGAGCGTAAAAAGTCCAGCGCGAAAGAAGAAGAAGAAAAAAAAAACACAAGAAAACCAAAAACAAAAAAGGGAGAGAGAGAGAGAGAGAGAGAGAGAGAGAGAGAGAGAGAGAGAGAGAGAGAGAGAGAGAGAGAGAGAGAGAGAGAGAGAGAGGAGGATGAAAAGCAGAAATACACTGATAACAGGATATCAGCGTGAAAACAAATCCACAATGAAAAGGAAAGAATATAGATATAACACACCTTTGCCCAATGCTCAGCCCAACCTTATAGATAAGCATTATAATATCGGTAAGGAAAAAAAATCCATATATTGAAAAGAAAAGACTATGAATATAACATCACTTTTTTCATTTAAGATTTGAAAGTGCGAGTAAATACCACATTAATAAAATCTAACCCGTTCAGTACAGTGGCGCGTTTTTTATATCTATTTTCCTTATTATTTGACGATTTTCTACTGCTTCAGAAAATGATGTAGGGATTAGAATATTGAAGTGAATGGGCTTTCAGATAAAAGGTCTCCATTAGGTGATCTCCTTTAGCCCTGTTGAAATAAAGAAAAAATATACTCCAGCCATTAATATTTTGACCTCCATAGACCTTCCTAATGTCAATAAAATCGTCTTATCGTACCCCAAAAAGTTCTGATAAAAATGCGTCTCAGTACTGAAGGGGTTGAAGCACTTGGTATGAGTTGCTGCCGAGGAAAGCAACAGTAGAATTCCGAACCGCTGACGCTGACGCAGGTAATCAGACGCACAAATGAAGACCAATCAGAGACACAACCGATCATAGAACATCCAAAGAAACCTGATTGCAATGCTCAATTTCTTTTTCTTCCTCTCTCTCTCTCTCTCTCTCTCTCTCTCTCTCTCTCTCTCTCTCTCTCTCTCTCTCTCTCTCTCTCTCTCTCTCTCTCTCTCTCTCTCTCTCCCTCTCTTATCCACAAGATTGCGACTTCTTTCCATCAAGCTTTCCTGAGCCTCCTTGCGCAAGAGAGAGAGAGAGAGAGA
>CM035203.1:15059873-15073355 GCA_020233015.1 Callinectes sapidus | reverse complement strand
CTTAAAAAGTGTCCACAAATGGTGTAAAGTTTGAGGCAATAACACTTGTTGCTCAAAATATGATGTTTTATGATTTTGTTCTACTGTTTATGATGCCACTTAAAAGGCAGAAACTATGACGACGAGAGTTGTAAGGATGGAATTTTGCATGGGTTGTCATGGTGTTGGAACTGGAACAACAGTAACAGCTTTCTTGTTAAGGCCACAGCCAATGGGTCTTCTTTTATCGTGACACGAAGCGATCTGATCGAGACTGGGACATACTGGGCCAATTTGATTAAAGAAAATGCATATTTGATGAAAAACGATGATAGAGTGGGCATTAATGTGCTGTTTTGTTTATGTCCTTCCCCGTGTGTGTGCATGCAACGGGACACGAACCAGGGTCTTGTAGCTCCGGCCACTGAATGTTAACCGGTTTGCTAACAAAGGCTGGTGACCCTCGGCCAGGCTGCTAAGTATTTTTTTCATCTCTCGCAGGATTGTTTTACCACTAATCGCGCTGAGCTCTGTCCACGCGGCTCTCTGAATGCAGATGAAGGCAAACTCGCACCCGCTGTATACTCGAGGACCAAGGAAAATTTTCTTGGTGTAGATAAACATTTTTTTACATGCTAGTATAAACTTTTTTTCCTTATATATATGTAATAAGTATCATCAGCACATATTGTTAATTAATGTTCCAAGATTTGGAGTTTTGGTTGTTGATCTCTACTTCCTCAGGAGTGTAAATTTTTGTTACTCGTCATGATTATACGTGGAAATGTGTGCTGTAAAATAATCTCTCTTTTATCAGGCCATTAATTTATAGCTATAACTTCTCAATTTTAACAGATAAATTTATCAAGGTAGTCACTGTCACGTTAAATTATTATCTTTCCCTACGATGAGAGGCGGTGGACAGGTGATGGTGGCGAGGCTGGCCAGGTAACGAGGCAGGCAAGAGTCCGTCAATCAGCAGGTAACAGCCGCAGCGAGCCTCAGATAATTTTTTCCCCCTCACACCTTGATGTCCGTAAATTACAGACGAGAAAAGTTGTATTCCCGTTTTCCTCAAAGTTTAGCAGCAGATTCACGACACGTTCCTGCTTGGTTCGAGCACTACGTTTGATCTCTCTCGGATAATATCACCCGCTGGTCTTTGATTGCTGATGAGCTGAGAATATCTGAAGGAGAGAGCTGTTGGTACAGGTGAGATATGCAGCAGTGCTTTACCTGTAATCATGAGGAGACAAGAAGTGTGAGGCTATTGTGAAAGGGAGGGAGAGAGGAGAAAACGTTTTGTGTGCGTGATAATGACGAAGGAAAATGTGGTGGGATAATGGAGGGCAACGTTATGTAGGTAGAGGGAAGTGATGGGATGCAAGAAAAGACGTCGAGGTGATTGCGGGGAGCGTGCTGCGAGGACTGCCAAGGGAAAGGCTTGCAGTCATGATTAACATCTGTTGGGAGATGACAAAAGGGAAAGGATGTGATTTTGATGAATGCCTCAGCTTGTGTTGGGGACTTAATGCAGAAAGAGAAATTTGGTGAAGCCTCCTGCCTGTTATGGAGAAATTCTCGCTCCAACTCATTCTTTTTTCTTCCTCGTCCGTTTCCTTTCTCCTACCCACATTTTTTACTATTATTTGTGTATATTTTTTTTTATTTACGAGTATTTTTTTTTTATCTTTAGCATCAAGCAGGATTTTCATATTTACGATCACTAAGTTTTGGCATTTATCTCTTTTATCTGCGTTCTTTTTTATCGTTATTACTTTTATGGCTTTTCATCTCTATATTATTTTCTTGACCTTACTTATTCTGCTTCCTGTACAGCTTCATTATTTGCTTTCTTTTCTCTCTTTCTTTCACGTGTCTTATTCATGTTTAGCCTCTATGTACTTCTTTTCATTTTTACTGCCTTTTAACATATCTTTACCCCTCACTCCCATCCCATAATTCCATACATGTCTAACTTTCTATCTTTTCACAATTTTCTCTAGATCCTCTTAATTTTATAATTTTATCCTCTAGTTTTCTTTTCTTTTATTTTTCGTCTTTCTGCATATTCCTAATCTTCATATCTTTCCTTCTTTTCTTCCTATCTCCTTTTTACTATCCAGCCCTTACTTTCTCCTTTCTTCCTTCTTAACCCTTCTTTCTGCACATCCTACCACTTGTTCTTTTTTTATCTCTCGTTTGCACATCTTACCATCCACTTCTCTCTTCCCTACCTCTTCAATACACACTGGCCTCCAACTTCATCGTCATTCCTTACAGTGTCTCTCCTCCCTTTCTACCTTTCCACCGTCTCGTTTGTCCAGCTGTGTCATATAACTCTCGGAAGCTTCGCCTTGTGGGTGTTCCTCCCGCCCTCTTCTCCGCTGGTCACGAACCCCGACCCACTGCAGAAGGAGGAGGAAGAGGAGGAGGAGGAGGAGAAGGAGGACTGGCTTACCTCGTGGTCACATTCGCCCCTCCAGCTCATGCATCGGCAAAAAATATCTCAGATCCCACACAAAACAAAGAGATATTATCGAGTGAGCAAGTGTGAGTTATTCGCCTGATAGCAATCTCGCTCCCTCTGATATTCCATTTTGTACACGGATAACACGAACGCGGCTCCATCCCTAGGCAGGCGGACGCTTCTCGGCACCTAATGACCAACCTTGCTTCATGCGGGGACCGGGTGTCTGGCATGAAATACGAGGGAGGAGGGAACGGAGGCGCTGAGAGGGAGAATGAAGATGATGAAATCCGACAATTGCTGGTGGGGTAGGACAGAAGTAGTAAATGGGGAGGAGAATGCAGAAACAGTTTTAATCTAAAATTCACCAAAGCATTGAATTGATTTAGATATTTTACTGTCTTAATAGAACAACACTTGATATGCTAGTCATTAGAATGTGATTAATAGTTGTTGAGTCGCTGTTTGAATGATCATTGGAAAGAAGTACAGTGATGCTATTACCTTATGTGAATGAGAGCGAATGATGCATTTATAAAGAAAATGGCCATAAAAAAAGACAAAAGCCATAAAAAAAAACAAATCTCCTAAACAGACGGACGACACAGATACAGATGACGAGAAGAAACCAGGAGTATTAAGGAAGTCTAACAGCAAGCAACAAACACTCTCAGCATCTCTTCTACTAAGTCAAGGAGTGAACTTCGTGTCCTACTTCGCCACACACCTCCTGCTGTGTTAAATCCCTGGGAACAGTAATTGGTGAGCTGAACTGGTGACGGCAATTAGACAGCGGGACCTGGTGTAGCAATGATGCAGTGAAAGGTGACGATACCGGATGAAAGAAGACCGACGAGGGTCTGGGAGACATGTTTTGTTCTTCTGTGTGACGTCCGTGTATTGAATATAAAAGCTGCTGACAAAGCATTTGAAAAGACCGGGAAATATGAAAGTATGGAAGTGATGGGAAAATCTCATACCATATTGCAATTAAAATCATTATGATCAAACATTTTACATCTATCAATGGGAAAAAAAAGCTTACGAAAAGTGAGTGAAGTATGAGGGCATGAAAGTTCAGGTAAAATCCCCAAACACAATGCAGCTCAGATCTTTATAGCTTCTTTCAATTGAATCAAAAAGGCTCCCATAAGACGTCATTTAGAAAAGAAGAAAAGTAGAGAAGATTATGAGGATATAAAAGTACCGGGAAAATCTTGTCCTATATTGCAGTCTATAAATTTGACTAAACCTTCATCAAATGAATCTGAGAAACTTGCAAGACGTTTAAAAGCGGTGTAAAGAGAGTCTGGAAGTTCTGGGAAAGTCTCATCTAATACTGCAGGGGAGAACATTATGAGTGGAGGTTCACTTTGACGATGAGAAAGTGCTACTCACAACAAGCTGCGCACGTTGTCACCCGAGGTAGCTTCTTATTTAATGTCATTAGTGAAATAGTTGTTGACAGACTAAGGGTGCGGGAGACGAGCACATTAAGGAGACGTTGAGGGAATGGGAAGCAAAACTGAAGTTCCCATGAGGTCAAAGAGAAAGGAAGAGAAAACATGAGGGGGTGATGTGGCATTGTTGTGACTGCTGACTGATATGTGTGTATAATGTCAATGTTTCTTTTTGGAATTCATTATGATAACAAAAGAAGTGAGGTAAAATCATGAGCGTTTCTTATCTAGGCAGTATTTTGGCAGGGAGTGGAAGAGATAAAAAAGCTGAAGTCACCCCACAACATAAAGATAGTATAGGCACATAGGTGATATTAGAGTGGATATCTTTCAAAAGGGGAGGGGAAACTGATAGGGAAAAAAACTCAACTCAGTTAAATCTTATGCTGCTTTTATGAAAACTGAAAATTTGTGGGTTACTGCACTGGAACACTGAAGTCATATGGCGCCCATTAATGTTACATGAGAGTGCTGTGCCTCCCACCAAGACCATTCTGAAAAATCACCTTCCGACATCATGACTTTTTTCAACTGCTTAACTCAATTTTCATTTCTTGTAAAGTCAACATTAAAAGCCAAACTTCTCTCTCATGTCGCAGTTCTTCATACTCTATGATTTATGGACATAAACTTAAAAAGGAAATATATTTTTGAGTCCTGGCAGCCGGCGGCAGCGAACACACACACACACACACACACACACACACACACACACACACACACACACACACACACACACACACACACACACACACACAAGGATGCTGCAAAAAGGTAATGAAAGTTAGTGACCACAGGAGAACTCAGATATTTTGCACTTTTCTGCAAGAGTTTCACATATTCCCGGAAACAATGATGAAAATAGGCGTCAAGATGCTGCAAAATAAGGAAAAGGAGACAAGGGGTTAAGTACTTAGACTTGGTGCATAAACCGAGAGGGGTGTTCATTAGCAACAGGTAAGAGGAGAGCGTGCCAAGTGAGGTGGCTTGCTGGGGTGCTGTGGGAGGGAGAGGGGGGGGAGCTGTGGGAGGTGCTCGGAAACTTCCCCTTGGCGCCACGTCTCTTCTCTTCACACTTTGCACAGTGTGTTGAGAATCAGTGTGACGTTGATAGCAAGTTGTGTCAGAGACTAGGAATTTATATTCTGTTTTATATGTATATATTCTGCTTGTTTGTTAGTTAATTGTGTGTATTAGTAAATTAGAGAGTTTAATAGTTATTTCGATATTTTTTAGTTTGTTGGCTATTTTTTGTTAGTTGATTGATCAGTTACATATTCAATAGATCAGTTTACTTGTTTGTTAGTTAGTTACTTATACTGGTATTTAGACAGTTAGTTCATCACATAGCTAATTACTAAATAATTGAGCTAGTTTATTTTTTATCCTATCTAGCCAGTCATTAAATTGGTCGGGTGGCTTGTTAGTTAGTTAACCAGCTTGTCGCTAAGCTTGCAATACGTAATTAAGTAAGAAGGAAAATTCTCCCTCTCATCCTGACCCGACTCCCGCTAATAATGATGGTGGGAGCAATATTGTTGGGGGCGGCGATAACCTGTCGTGGGAGTCTGCGGCTGGTGTGCGCTTGGCGGTTTATTGGGTAGATGCCTCGGGAACTGCACACCTCCCACAACTCACTGGTCTGCACGGGACTGAATACACTGGAGATGCTTAAGTAATTTTCTGCCATTATCAGTGTTTTCTTAAAATGCACACTACTATGATTAACTTCTTACAGGCGTACAATTCTTCCTTTTAATATACGATACATGTCTATTCAGGGTTATATGTTTCCGTGTGTCTTTGCCTACATCATTCTGCCTTCGAATGTTTCATAAGGAGTTTGGATACGATGATTACAAGATATTTAGTTTTCTCTAAGTGGAACCTGCAGACGCTCATATCATCCCATCATCTTTTTGTCCTTTCTTCCTTGTTATTTGCAAATCAATTTTATTTTTATTTTTTATACAAATGCTGTCCTTTACAGATGATGCTGTACTAAATAAGCCATAGATGTTTCTGCCTGTAATATTCTGTAGTATAGCAGTCTGTGATCAACAGAATAAAATTTCTCATCATAGTCCAACTTTTTTATCACTATCTATGCTGGTGACGCATATTTTTTTTTGTTCCTGAGTTAATATAACCAATACTTTTTTCATGATCCATCATTGGTCTCTAAATACTTAGTCCAACTACTACATTGACCATCGTAACTGTAAAACGCATAATTTTACCTGATTCATCCTTTCATGTAAGAATTGTCGGCAAGAGATTTCAGAGAGACTGTCCTAGATCATGTGCTTCTTCGTAACTTAAATTTAGGTAAATGCTTTTCTAGGGAGACGATACTGTGATGACATCCATCTACGCCTCCTCTTTTATCACTATCGTCATTTTGTCTCTCTTCCAGCGACATCTTCATCAGACCATCTACTCTTCCAGAACAGCCATCATTCAACCGTCTCACCTTCTAATGCTATTGTCGTGGAACTATCTCTTATCACAATAATACTGTCACCTCCTCTTTTGATACCATTGTTGCCCAACCACTCGCTCTTAAACTTATCTTCATCCGTCTAAAGTTTTTTTGTTCCTATCGTCGTCCAAATATCATATATCTTAGTAATGTCGTCCATCCATCTTTTCATTTCATACCGTCATCATTCTCTGAGTCCACTCCTTTTACCATCATATCTCCGGACACTAACTTAATCTACCCATCAAGTTGTATACTGTCGTCCCTTATCATTTCTACTGTACTTTATTGCTCCATAGAAAATATGCTGTTCAGTGGGTCTTTTTTTCTTCCAAGTTTTCTATCCCTTCGTTCTTTAGTGAATCGTAGTCCTAGTGCCTCGAAAACCTCCAGATGGAACTGTTCGGAGAGTCCAGTGATCCCTTATTTATGAGTCGTATAATTCGAAAGGCGACAGATGTTGACTTTTATTCGTCCCATCAAAGTGAAGAAGATGCGATGGCCACGCTGTAAACCTCCCCATAAAATACCAATAGGTCAAAGTAATTGATGTTTTTTTCAACCACTTTTATGGCATCAAGAAAATCATCACATGTCAGCAGAAAAGTTTTTTTGTTGACTTTTATGAATGCTGAGTGCCCCTTAAAGCGTGAATGGGTACTTATGGTAATCGCTATGTTTGTAATATCAATAATAAGGCTAAAAAAAGTCAGTAATAATTGAAATTGTGATGTGAATAGTAGTAGTGATAATGTAACTTATGACTGATGATAATTATGTTTCAATGTATGGTATAAACTGTAGTCGTTCCATTTATATGATGTCAAGCACACCTATTATTTTTTTTTTTCATGAGGATTATTTTCTAAAGGTAATGTAGATATAAACCCCGTCCCTCATCAGTGTTTCTCTTACTCACTTTAGAAAATTTATCAAAATTTTCACCACAATAATCAAAACACCTCAAAACATCTTTTGTGTTTCCAATAAATAGCCAAATTAACATGACAGAACGTTTAGATGTCGTTCCGTTGCAACCATCATCATCATCACCATAACCACCACCACAACAATCACCATAGTTCGTAGCGCCAAAGTATTTGTATTGACTCTCCTTAGACTTCCTCTTCGAGATTTCTACTTACCTGTCCTCTACTGAGAGCCAAGTTTTTGAGTACCGCAGAATCACAAGAAAATACAAAAGGAAAACGTAAATGCACATCCATTCGTTTTTACGTCCATTAATAATTCGTGTTTACATTTCTGCATGTTTAATGTACGTTGGATCTTTGCTTACACTCGTTATCCATTTCTGGCTGCTGTCCGTGATGAATGATAATTGATGATTGGTATGAGGCAGAGGCCTTATCAATAGCAACAATCTCTGAAGGAAAATTGAAGCCCATCCATGTAATTTTGTAATTATTTAAGGTTATCTACAAAAGGGACCTGCCGGGGCCTATTTGAGGTGGAGGTGAGCGTGGGGGATCTGAATAGGGAAGGTACATAGCAAACTTTGTAATATCTTGTGTCTTACCTTATTATCCATTCTTAGAGGGAATTAAAACTGCAGACTCGGAAGAAGAAGGCAAGTTTTTTTTTCGTCATATTCATAGCTAGAGGAAGAAGCTGCCAGTTTATAAGATGATGTGTTGGATATGCACACAAACACACACACACACACACACACACACACACACACACACACACACACACACACACTACGAAGATATGTCCAGTTCCTCTCCTCCCCCAAAAGTTTCTCCAACAGTAGATTCTTAATTCACTTGGGCGTCTCGTCTTGTACATTAAACTTTCCATTCTCCCAAAAAACGCCCAGACATGTAAAACCCTCGGTGAAATATAGCTTTTAATCTTCCCTTAATTATTCCTAATCTGTAAAGACACACCTGAGCTCCCCAATTTCCCGTGGTCTATGGAGTAATTACAGGTACAAGATGAATTTATGTTGAAGACGAGGGACGCACAGGTAAATGATGATGATGCACCTGCAATGATGGATGGTGATGTGGTGAAGTCTTGATGACCGGACGGGGTGAGAGGAAGAGTGATGTGAAGGCGTAGAAGGAGGTCAAGTATGGTGTGGATGTTGCTGGAAATTGGTGGGAAAAAGGCTTGAGTGATAGCAAGATTGGTATGCTCTTTGGAATATTATTTACCTGCTGATGGCTTGGACTTGATAACGTTACATTGGTTGCGCATGCTTGAGTGATCATAGTGTGTGTTTGTAGATGTGAGGGCCTTACGTGTCGTAGCTTTGTTCGTATATTCATTCATTCATTTTCTTGTTTTTTTTTAGTAAATGGGTTTTTTTAAGGTGTAAAATGTTTAAAGACAGAGAAGTAACGGCATGGATAGGAGGAGACAGAAAGAAAAGACTGTAATAATTTGAGAGAGAGAGAGAGAGAGAGAGAGAGAGAGAGAGAGAGAGAGAGAGAGAGAGAGAGAGAGAGAGAGAGAGAGAGAGTTTACATTTCTCATTATAATTTCAATGAGGTATATTTTTCTCCGTAAATCTTATAATCGAATTTTGACATGAGAAGTGAACTATCTCGCCTCAGAAGACTTAATCAAGCAATTCACTCCATCACGCGAATTATGAATGAGGCAGAGGTTCGTGATAGAGTGAAGAGAGTAAGCGACACAACATGAGGCTTATCTATCGTTTTGTACTTACTGTGTAGCGTCTGAACAACACCCACGGACTCGCAAATGAGTGTTGGTGATGTTACAAGCGGCACAATTGATTAAAGGAAGAATTAAGAATAAAGTTTTATAAGAATGATTGCATAAAGCGTTGTTAGTCCTTGTAAACATACTCAGATATCTTTGTGTACTATTCACTTTAATTTTTAGGATCAAGTACAGGAACCGTGGCTAGACTGTTGCCCTACATGTGACAGGTTAGACGAAATGTAATATTATCTATGAATAAAGGCAAGAGTTTCAATATGGGATCATTCACTTACATTGTATCTCCCTTTTGTATTATTAAATGAGACTTTAAGATTATTAAAGAAAAGTTTTTGAACCTGACCAGGGCGTAAGCATCTACCAGACACATGATGGGTTAGGCCATTTCCTTTGATTTAGAGAGTTGTGTGTGTGTGTGTGTGTGTGTGTGTGTGTGTGTGTGTGTGTGTGTGTGTGTGTGTGCAGCCTGAGGCGTTCAATACATCAGTCAGTGTGACAAACTTATCGATGCGCCGTATATAACAGAATGAGTAGCATCTCTATTATACACTGACGGCCAACACACTCAAAGCTCATACTCATCGTGAGCTGAATATTTCACTCTTAGAAAGAAAAACTAGGTCGAGGTGTGAAGTGCACTGCTACAATTCAGCTGGAAGATTTAAAAGGTTCCCCGGAGCATAAGGTGTGACTCCCTGGTTTATTGCCGTGATATGTGACGTGCAATAGGAATGAATAGAGTGTGATAGCCAAAAGCTGCCTCACATTATTATTAGCCGGACTCAGCGTGCCACCTTATATAAGCCTGGGCGGGAAGGTAAAGGAAGGGACGGGAGCAAGTGAACGAATATTCACTAAAAAGAGAATAAACGACGAATCATAATTATAGACAGCATTAATCATCTTCTGACACTAAGTGCTCCTCCTCCTCCTCCTCCTCTTCCTCCTCATTCTCCTCCTCTCTTTTCTGCTCTTGCTTGGTCTTCGTCTTTTTCCATTTTCTTTTTCCTTCCAAACACGCTGCCGCCATTGTTACCAACACAAGTCTCTCGTTCTTTTCTTAATCATCTTCTCCTTTCTCTTACTTCTCGTTCTCCTCCTCCTCCTCCTCTTCCTCGTCCTCATTTCCTTCTTCCTATTTTTATTCCTTTTATTCCATTTATTTTTTTCTTATTTCTTTTCCTGTTATTCCATTTATCTTCTCTCTCTTCGCTCCTCTTCTCTTTTATTGTATTTTTCGCTTTTTTTCTATTCCCACCTTTTTCCTCATTTTTCATCTTTCGTTTTCTCTCTCTCTCTCTCTCTCTCTCTCCTCTTTCCACTCTCTCTCTCTCTCATCTCTCCTCTCTCTCTCTCTCCGTCTCTCCCTCTCTCTCTCAGCTCTCTCTCTCTCTCTCTCCTCTCTCTCTCTCTCTCTCTCTCTCACACACACACACACACACACACACACACACACACACACACACACACACACACACACACACACACACACACCTGCACACGCACGCACACACTCACAATTTATCATCGTATGTTTTTTTCCCTTTTGTTCCCTGCTACATTCGCCTGCTGCTTCGCCCCTCGCAGCAGATGCAGGTGAGGGACACAGGCGCCTCACCTGAGAATCAACGTGGATGTTCTAGAAAAGTAGCAAGTTGGCCTTTCTTTTATTGTCAGAAGGACATATTAAATTCGTATCATTTTGCAGCCGTCCCGGAATTAGTTTTTCATTAACAAGTTTGCGAGCGCCCCCACGCCGCCCCCACCGCGTCAAATTACAGTTATTCAAAAAGTCTGGGGCTTAACACGTCCCTAAGATGCAATTTTGTGGTGCTTCTCCTGGATCCAACGTGGAGGTAATTTTCTGTTACACTCCGCCTTGCTATGCTATTCCGCCGCTAATTTTCTATTATCTTAAAAACATATACTCTCTGACTTCCTATTTTTTTTCGTATTCACAGATCTCTTATCGTGGGGGGATAAATTGGAGATAAGGACTGCGTAGAGCGATGGAGCGTAAGGAGGATTTATGCCCACGCTAATAAAGGCTCGGGATCCCTTATTGGTGGTCCTCGTAATCCCGGCGCCGTGATGTCTTAGGATCGACTGTTTTATCACAAGTCATATTTCTCGACCATCAGATGCGACGGCCGATACGAGGCAGCCTTTCATCACAGCTTCTGGCCAGATGTGTGTGTGTATGTGTGTGTGTGTGTGTGTGTGTGCGCGCGCGCGTGTGCGTGTGTGTAATGGTGTGTGTGCGTTGTAAAATACAGGAAATCTAAGCAGTTATTACGTTGTGATACCCTAATTAGCATTGTTTACCTTATATCAATCCACTGAAAATAGAACATGAAGCCACAGATATTAGAGGCATTAGGTCATAAAAGTCTCTCTCTCTCTCTCTCTCTCTCTCTCTCTCTCTCTCTCTCTCTCTCTCTCTCTCTCTCTCTCTCTCTCTCTCTCTCTCTCTCTCTGGTTGGTCCAGCTGCTGTCCATATAATCATCATCATCAGTAAACATTTCCTGTCAGTAGTTTCAGTTGCCTGGGAACTTTTTTCCCTCCTCCTAATGCACCTACAAAATTCACTTGTGTTCGATTTGGTCATGGCCGCAGCCTGTATTTATGTAGTTTTCTTGTGATGATCATTATCTAACTCTTAGGAGGTCTTGAACTAAGCATTGCAATTGATTGTGTGTGTGTGTGTGTGTGTGTGTGTGTGTGTGTGTGTGTGTGTGTGTGTGTGTGTGTGTGTGTGTTTGGAAACCTACACTTAGTTAATGAAATTATATACTAATTAATTTTTTGTCTGCCCTGATATTGCGTCTAAAGTACGTGTGAGCAATGTGTTCCTTAGGCTGTTTGCTTTTTCCTTGCAACCCAATCTGCCCAGTTTCCAATATTGCTACAAAACTGTGTGTGGGGAATTAGATAGGCTTCATTTCTTAAACATATTGAACATCCAGTGCATGAAACCAGATATTTCTAAACACTAATACTGATAAAGGAATGTGATCAGTGAAAAGTATTGCACCGCCTATCGAAAAAACAAACATTGGATTAAGATCATTCAATTTTACCGGAAAGAAAACGAGTGACTTGGTAGACTTTATGTTCTCATTGCCTTGGTACACGTAGCTATTACTAACTGCTGCGCTTAGGAGCTTCCTCTTTATATGGATCGGTGTGTGTGTGTGTGTGTGTGTGTGTGTGTGTGTGTGTGTCGGTGTATCGGTGTGTCGGTGTATATTTCGTCAGCCATTGGTTTTCATGTTAAATAGTTATAACTATCAAAAATATTAGAAACTTATATGATATTTCTAAATCAGTAGTTGTAATGCAGTTGCAAACATTTTTCCTTTTAACACACAGACATACACACCCACAAATGTACAAAAAGAAACGCCACTGAGACTCAACAAGATTACAAAATAGTTGAGAAAAATGGAAAAAAAAAGCCATTTAACTTATCTCTACCGCGCAAAAATTAATTATAGGGAGAATATCTGAAAAAAAGGCAAATCTATCTCCACAACTATGAAGGGGCGCAGAGCAAAATAGAAAGTACACAGCACAGCACGTAACCTTTCCCCCTTCGCTAGCGTCCAACACCTCCCACCCTGGATCAGTGATTGATGATGACTGATTCAGCTTCGTGCCGCCGCAACAGCTGAGGCGGTACGGTTCCTCTCACTATGGATACGCCCTCATTCCTCTGCCCATTGTCATCCTGTCCCTTCTAGTTCCGACAGAGACACGGTTAGCTTTCGTTTGTATGTTCTCTCTGCATTGATGCGTAGGAGTAGAAGATGACGGGTGAAAGAAGTCTTAATTAATGTAAAGATGTTACGTGTACCAAAAATGGGCGTGCAAAATCCAGGGAGTTGCCTCAGAGAATGTAAGGCTTCCACACCAGTCTCCCTTTTTTGTGCGAATCGATCATCTTAAACAAGGAGCTGCTTAGGAAATATGCAAAGATTTGAGTGATAAAGGTAAAAAAAAATCAATAACAAAAAAAACACGTCTGGTAAAGAGAAAGTGTTGAATTACTTTCATACTTTTCTTTTTCGGAGTTGCATTTTTGCCTTTTTTTTTTTTTTTTTTAGATGCAGATAATTCAAAGTAAATGTTTGTGGTCAGTGTTTATATGAGTCTTACTTTATATAAGGCGCCTGTGACACAAGAAACATTACCCGTGTTTGCAGTGTGATCAGGCGCAGTACTCTAATACACTGAACAAACATGAACCAGATACCAAATGCATCATAATATCTTGTGCTTAATGTCATGCATTGTAGGTTGACTTCCTAAAACCCTTATCAGCTTACACACACCATGACCATTCTCTCTCTCTCTCTCTCTCTCTCTCTCTCTC
>CM035203.1:15045213-15052713 GCA_020233015.1 Callinectes sapidus | reverse complement strand
TACGCTTATTACATGAAGGTTCTATGACATAATGTGCGATAATGCTGAGTGGCACTGACGCTATTGAGAATGCCTTCCTGATTCCCAGCATGGCCAGACACGCGCCTCTTTGTACGGCGATCACTGCAGGCGCGAAGTTAATTAAAGAGGCCAATTTTTCACATCAACATGACGTAAAGTGTCTACATGTGTCCGGGTAACAATGGACACGCGGTTATCAGGCGGGCGATATGACTGACACCACGCTGACACATGGCAGTTATATATGCAGTTACTCACCCTGATTGAACATTTGGCCATTTATTGCTGTGGCAGGCACGGGATGTCCAGTTTGAGGTGCAGCCAGGCGTGTGATTTGATCTCACCCTGCCCTCTCATTCACGTGGTTGCATCAGGAAAGTGTGTTGAAAGCGTGACTAATATTTTATTGGTGTTTTTATCTCATTCTATATTAAAAGCGGGAAAAGAAGCATCAAGGGAATTATTAGGTCTATTTTTTTTTTTTTTTTCAAGAATCTGTTTTTGCTCCTTTAGTATTCCTTCCTTGTGCTTAGGAATCCAGGTATTTTTGTATGGTGCTGGTTCTGCGATGATTTGCTTTGCCAAAATATGTTTGCAGTACACCATAACATGTCAGTTATTTGTTGCAGGTGATAGAAATTCCATCAAAATTTGTTTGCAAACAGGTTACACTTTTCTCGTTTATCAATTGCTTTATTTAAGTCTCAATGTCGTCATCCATCAAGACAACAACGGATGTGAAACCACAACACATGACAAAGTAGCAACAACAGAAAGTTCATTTCTCTAACATTTAAAGAAAAAGAAAATATGAACTAGAAGAAAATAATTCAAAGAAAACATATTGATAGCGAAATATTAACGACAAAGTAAAATATATGACTCCAGCTTTATAAGGGCATATCTATAAAAAGAAAAAAAAAAACTGTCGTCGGAAGCTCTTACAGTTCTTGCTGATGACAACTATTACAGATCATCGCCGCGGGATAGATAATGGCGCGACGCATTGAAAATCCCGCTAAGATTGATCAGCCAAATTCCTGCGGCGGAGATAATTGTGTGCCTTGATGTGAGCTTTTGTTTCCAGGCAAGATGAGAGAGAGAGAGAGAGAGAGAGAGAGAGAGAGAGAGAGAGAGAGAGAGAGAGAGAGAGATAATCGAGTCAAGTGCACAACAGATGACAGTCCCACGAAAGTAATTGGCTAATGGGTGAGTCGTCCCAGTGGCCCCACCTCACCTGCCGCGCCCTCGCCTGCCCGCCGCCGCCACTTTGCGATTAGTTCCCCTGATTTCAGGTATGGACGGGCCGCGGCGACCCAGCCTGACCCGCGGCGCCCGATGCGTACCCTAGTTGAGGACGTGATCTATGACGGCACGTTCAAAGAGGGGCGGGAAGAGGCCCTAGCAGAGGAATCTTGCTTCCGAGAGAGAGAGAGAGAGAGAGAGAGAGAGAGAGAGAGAGAGAGAGAGAGAGAGAGAGAGAGAGAGAGAGAGAGTGTGTGTGTGTGTGTGTGTGTGTGTGTGTGTGTGTGTATGTGTGTGTGTGTGTTTCTAGACTTTAAAAATAGAAAAATGAAGAGTTTTTTAACTCTATACTTTAAGAAACTCAACAATTTTCATATGAGAGAGAGAGAGAGAGAGAGAGAGAGAGAGAGAGAGAGAGAGAGAGAGAGAGAGAGAGAGAGAGAGAGAGAGAGAGAGAGAGAGAGAGAGAGATTATTGTGTGTGTTCAAAGTCTTATAACTTAAACTTTAGATTGCCATTATCTTTAAGGAGTTGTCTCGCAGAAACTAAAGTGAACATGACCTTTCCTGCTCCTCGCTGCCCGTAAAGGCCCGGTGCCCTAATGAGGTGACGGAGCCCCGATCTGAACACACTCGTATATTGCTTTGAATTGAACCTCTCAGTAACATAAAGTAAATAAAATCCTCCATTCCCTATTAAGCAAAACATTACGTTTGTTCATGATCCGGGATTGCAAAGATAGATGTACTTAATATTATGGAGAGAGTGCACAGTGTTTTTGTAGGGAACATTTTATGCATGAGTGTTTCATTGCTCCCTTTTACAACACATTCCTCTTATGCGATGTAAAGATCACATTCACGTACCATTCTTCACTAACTAAAATGTTATCGGTGGGACTTCGCAATAGGATACAGCACCAGTGAGAGATGGCCATTACCTTTACGATTATTTCTTGATATGAAAACACGTGTACTTCCTCTATTTATGGTGAAATCAGATGGTTGGTATGAGACGAAACATTTGGGCGAGAGAGGTTCCTCCTTCCTTACAGTGGAACGGGGCGGGGGTGAGAGCAACGCTCACTCGTTACATTTATTATCGCCCTTTGGCCGTCTCGCAAGTGTCCGGCTCTTGAATAATCGCTTCCATGCTGCGATGAGAACAAATATTTGTGAAGGTCTCACCTGCGAGTGTCTCATATTTCAGGTGAGATTATATATCGATAATTTTATTGTAACTGACACGGCGTGTAGAGGTCAGACAGTTGCGGTACCGCGCCTCAGGGACCAGGACAGATGCGGGCGTCGACAGCGGTGTGCAGCGTGGCACGTATTACTAGACGTGTTTATAGCGACAGGTGTGAGTAATGGCAGGGACACCAGGTGACAGGTACAAGTTGCGAAAAGCGTCCTTGCGTCATATCTTGCATGCCCGAGAAGACTGTGATGCGCAACACGAATGAACAACGAAGTGCAAAGATCACATCACGAAACCCGCCAGATATTCTCAGCTATCCTACTATGGCAGACGACCGTGAAGGCGATGAACATTCAGGTACACACCGAACAGTCCTGCCAGCCCCATTTTGTTTGAATCTGTGCTATATCTTATTCATCTATTCTTTTGTAGAAGTAGTGTTTAATGATTTTGCTATCCGTAAAGAGAATTAGAAAAGTATTTACTGCAAGATGGATGAGCGACGGGGCGTAAGAGGAGCAGCGGTCATGTAGGGCGGCGAAATGTGAATGACTAGCAGGTGGCTTAATGGTCAGGCTAGGTCGGGTCAAGGGTCAATGACAGACAATTTAGCTGTCAGGTAAGGCCTAAGAGTGTAATAAATTAGCTGCGCAGCGAGAGGCTGAGTGTGCAGCAATGGGTGTCTGTAATATTGGCCTGCATGGGTGGGGAGGGAGGGGAGGTTGCAAAGGGGCGGGAGTGCGGGTACGGCGGCGCACTTGGTGATCCAATAATCAGTTTCGGTAGCCGAGGAATATCAGTGGTCACTATATTTCTTCGCTACGCACCGATAAATATCCGATTTTATGTGAGGACAACTATTTGAACGAACGTCGTTCGCATAAAAGAAAACGCTTTATTCTCCATTTCCTTAACGTCCAGAAGAACTGAAGTGCTCATAATGCTCCTCTTCATTTTCTTTTGGTTCCATTACCTCGTTTTGGGCAGCACTGAAATCGCTACTTTACTTTGAGCCAGGCAAGGCGCCCCACCCAGACCTTGGCGGCGACTTGTGTGTCCAGGGGTCAGAGAGAGCATCGGCCGCAGTCCTACACACGAGGGTGAATTGCCCTGTTATCAGTGAACACAGCCTGAGCATAGCGGTGTCACAGGCCAGGAATGAGAAAGTGAGGAGGCACGTATGCTATCCCTTGTTTCTTCTCGGCGTCACAGATAACGTAATTGAGTTTGTAGCTTTCAGATGCACAGGATAGGTTCTCGAGGCGTGATGTCTTTACATTATACCTTTCTGTCAATTGAATTAAAGGGGATGTATGGAAAAATAGATAATCGTAAATGTTGATTTGAAAAAGAAAAGGATCCGTGACATTTTATTATTTCTTTTATTTAGTATTTATTATTTTATTTCATTCTTATATAAGTGTTGTGATTATAATTTTATTATCATTACCATGTAGTTTCATTTCATTAAATTTTACAAACTTCTATGTATTGAGAGAGAGAGAGAGAGAGAGAGAGAGAGAGAGAGAGAGAGAGAGAGAGAGAGAGAGAGAGAGAGAGAGAGAGAGAGAGAGAGAGAGATCCCAACCTAATTTATGGTCATTGTCTTTAAAAAATAAAATAAAATGGAATACCCTATGAGGCGAGCATGACACCCTGGGCCTCGACAGATGAAGCCTTCAAGACACCGCCGCCTCATCAGTGCCTTCCACGCCCCACTCCGCCGCGCCCCGCCCCGCCCCACAGCCACCTCCCGCGGCAGGGATTTAGAGTTGATTTACGAGTGGGATTAATAGCCCCGGTACTCCGAGACTTATCAGTTTGAAATGGTTTGGTCTCCTGCTGGCTTGGATTTAATGGAGGTTAATGATGCCAACAACCCGATTCGCTACTGGAGATTTACTGCGGTGTGCCCTGTCTGTCCCTGTCTACTCCTTCTGCCTATTGCCTTCTCTCTCTCTCACACTACTTCTCCTCGTCATTTCCTGCCTCTATTTCATTCTGCATTTTTTCCCTCCCTTCCTTCCCCTTACCTTCCCTGCCCTTCCTTTCCCTCCCCTCCTTCCCCTCCTCTCAATTCCTGCATTCCTTCCCCGGGCCACCCGCCTGCCCCGTCCCGTCCCGCCCTCAGCATCCATCAACCCCCCAGTGGCTCGCTTTAATAAGAGAGGCTATAAAATTATGCTTTCCTTACACGCATGCGCACTCGTAGACATGAACAGTTCCCTACGCTCCAATATGTTTACGACATCCCTCACACGCACTCGTACGCACACACGCACGCAATTACACGCATGCACGCAAGCAGTTTTTGAGTGAGTATAGCTTAGCATTCCCGTGCCATGCCTTAACTGTGTGTTGGTGTGGGGTCCGGCCGGAAAAAAAGGAAATAATTGAAATTTAGCTATATATTCTAGTACTGAAATACTTTGTAATGCTCTTTTCTGGAGCATAGATAATAACGCAGATATTCAGATGTATGTACCCTAATGTGTTGTAGTGTATCTGTACTATTTCGTATCAGGCAAGCTTGGGTAAAGTAACATCTTAAAAGACTTCTTAATAATCTCATGTACCTATCTGTTGTATGTTATACATTACTTCACTGCATTCATTTAATCAGATGCTTAATTCTTCTGTAGATAAGGGGGGTGTACTTAAAGCTACATTTTGATACTATATCAAATATTTCACTTGCATGATCATGGTACGTTTTTCTTTTCTACGGTGTATTTCCGGTTTCATTGTTATTTTTTGTGTTATTATTCATAGCCATAATTATATAAATTCCAGAATCACAAGCACTCATATCACTATGCACAACTATCTTTTTCGCTTTTGGTTTTCTCAGTTCCCATTCTATTTTTTTTTTTTATGGCATGAAATCGTTGTTTTCCCTGCCTTCCCTGTCTATTCCTTTCTTTTTTCTTATCTCATACTTTACTGCATTTATTTCCGTTCCTTTCGTCCTCCTCTCGTCTTTTTCTCTTCCTTTTAAGTTACTGGGTTATTCTTCTGCTTTCCTCCAGCCCGGTATGCCCCGCCCCGGCCCGTTAAGCTAGTTTGTCTCCTGTAACAAGCCAATTAAGTGAAGTGTCTAACGACGTAAGGTAGTGAGGCACCATGCTGAGCTAATGAGTCTCTCTCTCTCTCTCTCTCTCTCTCTCTCTCTCTCTCTCTCTCTCTCTCTCTCTCTCTCTCTCTCTCTCTCTCTCTCTCTCTCTCTCTCGTGCAATTTCTCCTCTTTTCTCCTCTCAATGTTGCTTTTTCCAAACATAACGTATAGGAGCATTCAGTTTTCTTTTTCTGCCCGAATTTTCTTCTCCATCTTCGTTTATGTTTTTAGTGTTTATAGCCAATTTCCTGCTCTTATACTTCGCTTATTGTGTTCTCTCGTAATTTTGCCTTTTAACTGCACTTTTGCTTTTATAATGCACGCTGTATCACATTATCATCGGAAAGGGTACTTAGGGCCAATTGGTCTGTAATTATCCGTGTAATCTTGAATATTCTTCGTCATTCCTATCAGGAAACATCACTTCACCTTTTACTCTCTCTTTTTTTATTTATTTATTTTTTCCCCGCCGTTCTAGTTCTTGTTGTTTCTTATATTCATGACCGCTAACTCACTCACTCCTTTTTCTTTTATATTTTTTCCTTTCCTTCCCGAGACAAACACACACACACACACACACACACACACACACACACACACACACACACACACACACACACACACACACACACACACACACACACACACACACAAAACGACTGGCCAGACTCGTCCCATTAATGGCCAAAACACTAGTAATCGTGGAGTATTTAGACCCTTGAAGGCACCATTTTTTGTTTGTTTCAAGTGGCAATCAGTCAAAGCAAGATGTATGACTTTTTTCCACCTCCATCTAATGATACCGGGCCTGTAGCAGCGGCGGCGGTCTGGTATATACCTTCTTTGCAACTCATTCCCCTCCGCGGAGATGAATCACTAGACCATTGGCAAGTCTCAGATATATCATCGTCGAAGCCCAGAGCGGACATAAAGCGGCCTTGAGACTCCACTCACTCCACTCACTGCCTCCACTCAATCCTTGCTCTGTTGTGCGAATTAATCTTGTGCTCTGCAGAGGAGTGGGTGTCGAGCGAGGCCAGTGAAAAGAAAGTACTGGTGGTGAAGGAAACGAGGAGGAAGAGAGAGGAGGTAAAATGGAGGGAGTAATGCCCGAAGAAAGACGAATGATGGGATATCCACGAGAAAGATGAAGTGGAGGAGATTAAATGCACAGTCATGTTAGAGAGAGAGAGAGAGAGAGAGAGAGAGAGAGAGAGAGAGAGAGAGAGAGAGAGAGAGAGAGAGAGAGAGAGAGAGATACCAAAATGAAAGACATAAAACACAAAGACACACTAAAACAAAACACGTACAAAGATTCACACACATAAATACAAACAGACAAACACACACACACACACAAACAGACAAGCAGACAGGTAGACAGATACTGCATATTTATCATACCTCAATTTAGTACAACCCCCAAAAAAAGATCCAATAACAGCGACAATGAATTGCATCTGAAGCCTGTGCTCAAACTAAACACATGCTTCTGGACACATAGCATTACATCGCGTCCATTGAGGAGCCAAATCACGTTCTGTACGATGCAATGGACCCGAAGAATCTATTACTCGATTAACGTTGATGCGGAGCGAGATTGTCAAAGATAAGGCCCTCCAGCAACTCTTAACGTCTGAGTGGGGACGGGAATGGACGAGGTGGCGCGGTGATGGTGTGGTAATGAAGTGAGACACGTGAGGGATGTGGAAAAGCTTACACACAGAGAGTCCGGAGGTGGGAAAGGATCAAGTCTTCTCCTCCTCTGACTCTCTTTTCACATTGTATGATTGTTTCTCTTTGCTCCACGGTGTTCGGACTTTAAATCTTGATGTTCTTTGGCCTTTTAGTCATTGATCTCTCTCTCTCTCTCTCTCTCTCTCTCTCTCTCTCTCTCTCTCTCTCTCTCTCTCTCTCTC
>CM035203.1:15023605-15038742 GCA_020233015.1 Callinectes sapidus | reverse complement strand
GATCCAAATTAGGCGACCTGTGCTCTAGTCAGGCCGAGAATTACCTTTACAACTCTCCATGATTAGTGAGGAGCATGCAGGTGACCAGAACCCTGGACTGGCGAGCGGTTCGTGCGACATTCTTTAAAAAATATTATCTGCATTAAGAATCAACTGTGTATCATTTGCGATATTAATTCACATGGTTTGCAGTCTGACCTACCTCAACTGCATAGTCTTAGAGTTTAAACTAATGGGCATTTATATACAGTCACATACTCGTGATTAAAACGTTGTTTTATAATAGAAATCAATGCTGTATTATTGTGGATTCGTATTGTTTCTACATTAAAAAGTAAATTTCCTCGAGAATAATGACTTTATTCCATAAGTCAGCTACTCATTCATGAATTCAAGTCATACAAAAAAATTGTCAAGTTGTTGCTTAACTTTTATAAGTAAACCATTATCATTATCACTACAATCCGTCTGTATGGTGCAGCTGCACGATTAAAGCCTCTCCCATCAGTAAGATGAGGCCATAAACCGATCTCAGCATTCTAGAATGTCTTGGCTCGGGTATTTGGTCACAAGGACACAGTTACACAATTCATGTTCCACAACTCTTCCCTGTTAGGAGAGCAGGAACTAGAGCGTGAAAGAAACTATCCTAAACTGTCTCCCTAACACTTACTTTGTCGCATATCACCCATACCAATTTGTGTATTGACTGAATTCTCTCTCTCTCTCTCTCTCTCTCTCTCTCTCTCTCTCTCTCTCTCTCTCTCTCTCTCTCTCTCTCTATTTCCTTTTTCTCTCTGTTCCTCTTCTTTTTTTAGAAATTTCTTTTATTTTCTTAATTTTGGGAAATTGAAATGAAAAAAGATTTACCAAATATTTTTTTTAGTTTCTTCAGATTTTCTTTGTTATCTTTTAAGAAATGGAAAAAAAGAATTTGTTTGGTCTTCATTTAACTTATCCGGAATTTGAAATGAGAGAACATAGACTTGTTGTTGTTGTTGTTATTATTGTTGTTATTGGCTGTTTATTTATTCATCTATTTATTTACCTGTCTATATCTGTTCATTTATTTATGCATTTATTCATTTATTTTTATTACCACCACCTTGATGCTGCCTGCAGGTGGTGAAACAGAAGGAGGTGGCCCAGCGCAGGGAGGAGGAGGTGTACCAGGCTGTAGACAAAGAAAACACCAAAGCAAAGAAGAAAGAGGTGAGCCAGTGTGTGTTTGTATGTATGTATGTGTGTGTGTGTGTGTGTGTGTGTGTGTGTGTGTGTGTGTGTGTGTGTGTGTGTGTGTGTGTGTGCTCAGTGTCATCGTAAAAGCCTTCACACTCCTATAACAATTCCAACCCATCATCAAGCTAATTTTCCTCCATGGCAGCTGTATATCCTTTATTTCCCCTTCCTCACACCCACATTAACACCCACCTCATTTTCCTCTACCTAACTATCCCACTTTCTCTTTAACCTTCACACTCGCATAACAGTTCTAACCTAACCTAACCAAATTTTCCTCTATGGCAGCTGTATACCCTTTACTTCCCCTTCCTCACACCCACATCAACACCCACCTCATTTTCCTCTACCTAGCCTCCCTATTTTCCCTTCACAATCACATAACAGTTCTAACTTAACCTAACCAAGTTTTCCTCTATGGCAGCTGGATACCCTTTACTTCCCCTTCTTCATACCTAACCACCCTATTTCCTCCCCATTATTGCAGCTGAAAGAGCACCGCCGGCAGGAGCGCTTGGCAAGTAAGGAGCGTGTGTTGAGGGACAAACTGGTGCTCTCTTACAAGCTGAGGGAGGAGGAACGACTGGCTGAGCAGCGGGAGAGAGTGCGACGGGCGGTGCAGGGCAAGGTGAGGAGGGGGTGGTGTGGGGGAGGGGTGGGGAGCTAAGAGGCTGCTGGGACTGTATTAACTGAGATGCTTATGTGTTGAACGTTTCCCTAGTTGAATTCATCTCGTCCTGGTGGAACTGGTGTTGTAATTTAGCGATTATCTCTTCAGCTTTGAGTTTGAGGGTGTTGGTGATGTAATGGCTGAAGTACAACACCAGTTTGGGGGAGGTTAACATGGATTTTAGCACTAGAAATCCCTGCAAAAAAAAGAAAAAGAAAGAAAAAGGGTTACTTACTTAAGAATCTCTGTTAATACTGGCTGTGGAATGGATAGACATGTCAGGTTATTCACTATAGCATTACTCAGGGTGTCTTTGAGGCCTTTCAAAGAGGACTGTGCATCTTATGTCTTTTAAGTGCTGTGCTTTATTTTTGTTCATATTTTGTTTCGTATCAAGACTGGAAAAAGGAGAGAAAAAATTAAAAAAAGACGTAGGAGGAGGCCATTATTTATTTTGCCCCTCTTAGTTAATTATTGTAACATTTCCTTTATTTACATTGATTGTCTTCCTTCCCCTGAAGAACAGACTTAAAAAAAGGGAAGGAAATGTGGAATAAGAAAGCCATTGTTTATTTGCCTTTTTCACTTAATTATCCAAACATTTCCTTTATTTACATTCATTGTCTTGTTCCTGCTGAGGAATTGAGAGGAAAAAAAGGCAAGAAAATATGGAAGAAGCAAAAAGCCATTGTTTATTTGCATTTTTTAAAGTTAATTATCCTAAGAGAGGAAAGAATATCAAAAGGAAAAAATAAGTTTGAGGAAAAGAGGTAAAAAAACAAAAACAATGATGAAGAAAAGTTAGATTGAGGAAGAGGAAGGAAAAAAACAATAAGGAAAAATTCTATTACTGCCCCCTGTTTTCCCTCAAGGACCAGCTGCACACCTCCATCTCTGCCGCCTCCCTCTCTTCCATCTCAAGCAATACCTCCGAGGGCGACCTGAATGCTGTGTCCTCCTCCTCCTCCTCCTCCTCCTCTTCCTCCTCCTCCTCCTCCTCCTCGGACTCGGACTCATCATCATCGACATCATCAGGAGGTGTTGGTCTTCCGAAGGCTCCGTTTGGTGGTGAGTGTTTGTGTGTTTATTTTTGTCTGTAAGAGGAGGAAGCTGGTGAAGGGGGAAAAAAATAATGAAAAATAGAAAGTCCACTAATTTGCTGAAAGAGAGGGGTAAAATGTCTTGCAATCTCCCTCTTAAATAAAGTGTAGTCAGAGATCGTTGGTGTGTGTGTGTATGTGTGTGTGTGTGTGTGTGTGTGTGTGTGTGTGTGTGTCTGTGTGTGTGTGTGTGTGTGTGTGTGTGTGTCTGTGTGTGTGTGTGTGTGTGTTTTGTCTTTATTGTTGTTATTGTTCTCATTACTGTTATTATTTTATTGTTGTTGCTATTGTTTGTTATTTACATTATTATTTTGGTTGCTGTTTGTGCCGTTTTATTGTTTTTCATTATCAATGGTGTTATTTTACTATTATTGTTTTTTGTTATTATTGTTATTGTTATAATTTGTTTTTATCATTGTTATTGTTATTATTTGTACTGGTTTATTGCTCTCATTATAAATGTTATTTTACTATCATTATTTCTGTTATTATTATTATTATTGTTATTATCTCATTATTATTTATTCACCACCATCACCACCACCACCACTATCACCACCAGGACCTCTGAGGGCGGAGCAGGACGTGGCGACAGCAGCAGCGGCGGCGGCAGCAGCGAAAGGCCCTTACGAAGCTGACCCGCGGGTGGTGGGGCAGCAGGACGGGGCATACCCACCTTACTTTGAGGGCCACTACCCTTATGAGGACTGGGAGGACTATGGGTGGCGGGGCCGGGGGTGGGGGGGGCGTTGGCGCTTCCCCCGGGGGCCATGGCGGGGCAGGGGGTTCAGGGAGCGGGGGAGGGGGTTCAGGGACAGGGGCCGGGGGGGGTACCGGGGGGGGTGGGGTGGTAAGTTCCCCCCGGAGAAGGACCCCGCCAAACCAACGACCTGGTATAAGAGAGGGGAAGGTGGCGATTCGGGGTCAAGGTCGCGCTCCAGGTCAAGGTCGCGGCGGAGGTCAAGGTCCCATCGTTCAAGGTCACGGCGGTCAAGGTCGAGGTCAAGAAGGTCACACTCCAGATCCCGGTCGAGGTCAAAGAGGTCGTCAAGATCAAGATCAAGGTCAAAGAGGTCCCGCTCCAGGTCAAGGTCAAGGTCGGTGTCGCGTTCCAAGGGGTCACGTTCGAAGTCGAGGTCAAGGTCAAGGTCCAGGTCACGGTCCAAGTCCAAGAGGTCACGCTCAAGGTCAAAATCCAAGCAGTCAAGGTCGAGGTCAAGAAAGAGGTCAAGATCAAGGTCAAAGTCCAAAAGGTCACGTTCAAGGTCAAAATCTCGGCGTTCGAGGTCACGGTCGTCGTCCAGGAAGTCCAGGTCAAGGAGGTCAGCAAGTGGGTCTCAGTCAAGGTCACGGAGCAGGTCAAGGTCACGTTCAAGGTCGCGGCGGTGGAGGGAAAGGTCAGTGGACGGGAGGAAGCGAGAGAAATCAAGACGGGAGAGAGAAGAGGAGGAGGAGGAGGAGGAGGAGGAACGAAGGAGGAAGGAAGAGAAGATCAACTATGATGACCTTCGTGAGAGTGACCTTGAACTTTCCAGTGACCCTGAGGAGGAGGAGAGGAGGAGGTATCATGAGGAGTACTACCAAGGAGAAGAAGAGGAGGAGGAGGAAGACTATATGAACTACCACCACCCCTACCCCCCACACCACCACCACTATCCCCCCAGAGGCTACCGGGGTCGGCGGGGGTACCGGGGGCGCTGGCTGGGGTACAGGGGGGACCGGGGCGGGTGGAGGTACCCCCCGCCCCGCCCCCACGGCCAGGACCCCTACCACAACCTCTATCTGAAGTATTTTGAGAGCGTGGCTGAGAGGGAAGGACGGAGGGGAGAGGAGGAGGAGGAGAGGAGGAAACAGGAAGGGAGGAGCTTGGAGGAAGACCGGAGGAAGACTGACGGGAGGAAAGACAAGAAGGAGGCCGAGGAGGAGGAGGAAGGGTTGAGGAGTGAGAGGAGGAGGAAGGAGGAGGAGAGAGGAGGGAGCCTGGAGGAACCCTTTAGAGGAAGAGGAAGAGGAGACTGGCCACATGGAAGCTACGACTCCCAGAGGAAAGGCCGGGAGAGAGAAAGAGAGAGGGAGAGAACACCACCACCTCCTCCTCCTCCACCTCCTCCACCACCACCTGCTGAGAGGAGGAGGATGGAGGCACTGGAGGAGAGGTCACGGCGGGAGGAGAGGTCACGCAGGGAGGAATATGACCCCGGGGCACAGCTGAGGGAGAGAATACGGCAGGATAGAGAGGAGAGTGAGGCTGCAAGGCGAGAGAAGGAGAGAGAGAGGGAGAGGGAGAGGGAGAGAGAAAGAGAGGCACAGAGAACCACCTCTTCCATTAACCGAGGAGGAGGAGGAGGAGGAAGAGAAGCAGGAGGAGGAGGAGGAGGGGGAACAAATACAAGAATCCTTAGTACTGTAGTTCGAGACCCCTCCACTGCTACCAAGGACAGATCAAGTCACTCCCGGCCGCCACACACGTCCCCCTCCCCCCCCGCAGGAGACAGCCGCTGGAGGAACCAAGGGCTGCGGGCGGACATGGAGCGCAGGGAGGTGTCTATTAAGGAACGCCTCAGCTTCAGACATCCTAGGGAGGGGGAGAATGGGAGAGCAAGCCCTAGGATACCCGTTGCCGCAAGATTAACCCGAGGAAGGAGGAAAAAGGACTCCCACCACTCCTCCCCCTCCACCTCCACAGCCCCTACGATCCCCCAGGCCAACTCCAGGGGAAGAAGGGACCACAGGGGCAGGAGACCGTGGGAGGATACTCGGGGAAGGGATGATGAGGAGGAAGAGGAGGAAGAGGAGGAAAGGGCAAAGAAGGGGAAGGACTCGGAGGAAAGTGAAGGAAGTGAGTCTGAGGGTGGACAGAGGAAGAAGCAGAGCCAGCCACAGGAGGGAGGCAGGAAGAGAAGGAAGAGGAGGAAGAAGAGAAGAGATGAAAGGGAGGAGAATGCAGGAAGGCCACAGAAACATAAGAAGAAGAAGAAGAAGCAACATGGTGCAACAAGACGATAAAAAAAGAGGGGGAGGAGAGAGAGAGAGAGAGAGAGAGAAAGGGAAACTAGTGTGTAAAAAGAGACTATGAGTTTCTTCAGTGTCACTAATTAAGAAAAAACGACAATCAGTGTAAAGAAAATGAGAAAAAAGTGAAAAAAAAAAGATTGAAAACTGTCCATATATATATATATAATAGTAATACAAATATCAAGTTATTTAGATGTGCACAGTAGCGATGTCACAATTCCACAATGAGCGTTAGAATAGCAACAGTATATAGATAGACACATATATTTTTCCGTATGCATTCAAATGTACAAAATATTTTCCCCTGCTTTGCACTAGCCCACCATGTCAGAACCAATCCTTTTTCTTTTTTGAAGTGTATATTTTTAATCTTGCATATGATTGATTTTCTGAACAGCAGCATCTTGTTAGCTGCTTAACACCTGCATCTCTTTCAGGGTTCTCTTTCAGCACTTGGCTACAGTGATGCTAGAGACTTAATACATACTCACACACACACACACACACACACACAGAGCAGGAGGTGGCGTGTGTGTGTGTGTCGGAGACTGCAGTGAAGAGTGACAGTGATGCCGTGCTCATGTTTGTGTGTGTGGTGACAGTGCACAGTGCAATGCAATGATGGTGAAATTAATGGTGACTTAATTGACATTCCACCACAAGGAGTTAAAAAAAGGAACAATTTTGAGGATTAATGGAAAACCAACCCTGTTAAAAAGTGAGTTTCCTAGACTTGTAGTACATGGAAAAATAATTAATTGACACTGAAAGAAGGCAACTGAGGAAGAAATGTTTAGTCTATTTCTTTTCCTTCACAGGTTATTAGACCCTTGTGTTCCCCTCCCTTTTTTTAATCAATTTTCAGGGTCAGTATTCATTTAGGTGTCATGAGGGCAGGATGCAGGAAGGCCCAGTAGTGCCCAGTGTTGCTCAGTGCTGGACCTGACTTACCACTAGCAAAGTAACGCTGGTGATGGTGAGAGGGAACGAACACAAACCCACTGATTATGAATGCTGGAAATGCAATGGTGGAATTGTTTTGCAGTGAAGTGACGGTGAATGTGGTGGTTGATTATTAACTTGATCAAAAAAAGGTGAACTGAACTTTGCTGACGAGTGGATAAAGGTCGGGAAAAGATGGATACTGTCAAAGGAAAATGAACTATGAAATGGATGGATGGAAGGAAGGAAGAGGAGATAGTGTGATAGTATTAATGTGCTTACTTTGTTTTCAGTAAATGTGTCTTTACCGTTATTTACGATGCTATGTTCTTCCTTATGTGTTATTAATCTTATTGCTTTTTTTTATCATAGGTATTTACTTTTTTTTTAGGTTTTTATTGATAGACAACTGTTTATTATCATTGTGTAGCATTTTTTTGTGGATAATGAGAAAGAGGGCAATGTTCAATAGATAGATGATAGTGAAATGAGGAAGGGAAGAGGTGATGAGTGTAAGAGGAGGTAGATGAAGATGATGGAATAGTGGAAGGATTGGAGAAGACTGGAGATAAGGATGAGTGTAAAATAAGAGATAGGAAGATGATTGAAATATGAAGGACAGATAATATGAATGTAGAGATCAGTGAAGGGAAAAGGAAGACCAGAGGAAATAGAATGGGATGAAAAGGAGAGGATTTTGAAAGTACCTATTTATCTGTCAAACCATTTCTAACTAGGGTGGAAAGGAACCGTCTGGAAACATACAAAACACATACACCCCACAACCCACAATATCACTACCGTTTATTTTTGTTCACCATAACCCTTCCTTAACAAGACTCTTCCTTATCCTGCACATACTCCAGTGGGAAAACTTTTGAGTTCTGTATTTTTGAAGTGTATGTATAGAATTAGGTTAAGTTAGGTATGAATAAATGCATATACTCCAGCGGGAAAACTGGAGTGCAGTATTTTTGAAGTGTCTGTAGAGTTAGGTTAGGTTAGGTATTAATAGATGAAGGACAATGCATACTATCTCTTAATTCTGCCACAGTATAAAGGAGGGACAAGTTAGGGCAATGACAATACCTCTCGCCGACTAGTTTATTCATGGAAGTCGTGTGAAAATGTGTGACAAATTGACAATGCTCCAAAACTGTTGATTGATTCTAAGGTGCCAGGCTGCTTTGGTCCTGAACAGCTGGGACCTCATGATCAAGTAAGGGTTTTGGTGGTAATATGATAGAGTTTGTGCACATTTTATAGCTAGATTGGGGAATGCAGACCAGAGAGAGAGAGAGAGAGAGTGACGGGGCAGCTTTCAGATTGGTGGTACTCAAAATACCTCCCTTAGACTGTAGTCCCATATTATACAAGATATGCTGAGTATTGGTAAGAAATACAGAGAGAGAGAGAGAGAGAGTAGTGTCAATGAGCTAAAAGAAAAATTAAAATGAGAGATAAAGAAAGTGATTAAGAGAAGATAGGGATATGATTTATTTATTTAGATTTGATGTTATTTTAGTAATACATTAGGGTGTGTTAGCCAGCCCGTGAGACCGAAAATATGAAAGAATATTGAGAAAGAGAAGAGAAAGTGATTAAGAGAAGATAGGGATATGATATAGTTATTTAAATGTGATATTATTTGGCATACTTTATTGTGTGATGGGGGAATGAAAAGTGGAGAAAAAGTGATAGAAAATAATGAAATGAGAAGATGAGGACTATTCAAGACATGTTTAGGAAAATGAGGAATTTACTCTTAAAAGGGAAAAAGAAGGAAAGTTAGTGGAAATAGTTGGAAGAAGGTAGAGAAACTTTAAAAATGAGTGAAAATGCAAGGAAAAGGGAGATGAGAGGTGGAGAAAAGTAAGAGAAGATGAAAGAGGTAGGATAAGGGGAAAGAAGAGAAAGATGAGAAATAGATAATATGTATATGGATAAGAGAAGTAGGATGAGTAAAAAAGAGAAAAAGAAGAGATAAAGAATGAGAAAGTGGAATATGATTCACATTATTGTTAAGGGAAAAAGGAAAGGCAGTTAGGGAAAATGAATACCTAAATTGAAATGACAGGAAAAGAAACATTGAGGAAAGAAAATAAATCTTATGAAAGGGAAAAGAAAGAAATTAATGGGAATAATTATGTAGATATAGTAGACCAGTTAGGAATTAACATACATAATTAGATGTGCAGGAATGATAATGGTAAGGAAGGAATGGTAATGATGATGGTGTATGTATGTATGTATTATGCAGGACAAATTTTTAGGAGACTTTTGTGTATTTTAGGATTCATCATTAGTTTTGAGGAAATGTTTAGGATATGAGGTTTACTTAGTGATGTTAGTGAAAATTCTGATGATCATAGAAGTAAACGTAAATTGACTCAGACTAATATGACAAAACTCAGGATTCGAGTGTCACATATCCATGTTAGGGAGAAGTTAGCCAAGTAGACAAGGGAAACGCTACTAATCTAATGGAAAAATAAACACAACATTACATATTATTTATTGACCGGACAGATTCAAATTAGACAGGTATTTAATGAACCAATTGAGAGAGGGCAATATTAACCCTTTCACTGCTATTTCCTCCATCTTTCCTTAATAACTGATCTCTCCAAAACATCTTCACTTGTTTTGTAGTTATCTAAAATCTTTAAACTGGGTAGAAATTGGAAAATATGTTCCTTTTTGTGCCTTCCTTTCTCACAGATGCTGATAAAAAGATCTCATGCATTGTTATTGATGCTGTAACTGTCTCATATCGCAGTGAAAGAGTTACAATAGGTAAAGGAAACCCACTCACTAGGTACACAATAATAAGAGCTCTGGTGGGTCAGGATATGAAGACTTATGAGTTATAGTTAGCTCCATCTTGGTCTAGAAAAATAATACATAGAGGCTAGAAATAAGGCAAATCAGATACTAGGACTAATTCTTAGGAGAGTTAAAAGCAGAAATTCCCAAGTAATGGTATATGTTTGGTGCTGGTCAGACCACTCCTACTACATTGTGCAGGACAGTTGTGGGAGGATATAGGGCTATTAGAAGCAGTGTAAAGGAGAATGTCCAAAAGAATACACGGGATGAGGAATATTCCATACAAAACGAGATTGAAGCTGTTAATTTTGCCTTCCTTAGAGAGACGTAGGTTAAGAGAGGACCTGATAAAAGTACTGAAGTGGTAGAGAGACGGCTAAAGGGACACGAGCAAAATTCTTAGGGTCATTTGGCAGGATAGAACCATATACACAATGTACACTAACGCCTCGATCCATAAATTTATACTTCCATATTGATACGTGACAAAATTGAATCAAGCACATTTATAATTGACTAAAACTGCCTTCCATGAATAAAATAGAAATAAAATACTTAATATTGGATAGTTTGTATTAATATTAAATCACTCATTGCAATGCCATGGAGACACAAGCAAGTCAACTTAAAGGATGTATAAATTACAAGTGAGAAGACAAGTTAGGTTGAAATAAAGGGAGGAAATAAGAAGAAATAAGGGGGAAATAAGAAATGAGAAGGCAAGGATACCAGATACAAATAAGTAAGACGCGGGTGGTATCTAGTTAACACCCGGAGATTAGTAAGATTTTCTGTATTATTTCACCTTAGTCGTGTTTTGTGTTCCTTCTTTGTTCAGGTCTACCTCACCATGATTCAGGTGATGACGGTGTAATGAAGGATTTGACGTGGTGGTGATGGTGTGTATATATTAAGTGATGGTGATGGTGTGTACATATTACTAGGTTAGGTTACGGTGGTGCTGGTGGTGTACAAGCAATCTCTCTTGATGGTGTGAATAAATCAATGTAAGAAATGTGTGAGGTAAATAATCTGGTACATTACTCTCTTGTTTTCAGTTGTGAAAGAGCATGCAGGAAGAATGTAACCAAGTGTAAAGGAGTTATTGTGATGGTCTCGCATGAAAGTGGCTTTTTAAGTGGCATAGAACTGGCTTGGATTCGAAGAGAAAACCCAGTGGCATAGAAAGACAGGGAACTGAAATTTGAATCTGGCGCCATGGTATGACTCCGAACATTCGAGTGACAAATTATCGTACCCAGGGAAAGGAAACTGTGGTATGTAAGTTTTAATTTATCTTGCATTTAATGATTATTTCTCCACAGGCTTTCCTAAAAGTGTGAAAAAGAAGAGCCAAGTTTGTGTGGTAATGTTTCCTATATTTGTACTCCGATGGAGGTAGAAATAAAGTGTCTGGATCCTCTAGATTAAGTTGAAGTGATATTGTGTATTTCCATTTTGCCTCGAGAGAGAGAGAGAGAGAGAGAGAGAGAGAGAGAGAGAGAGAGAGAGAGTTGGGCAAGTTTATCATCCCAGTTAATTTGGTTTATTAGACGAATGAATTCATATGATAAAAAAAAAAAGATGATCACCAGACATTGATGTTGTAAGGGAATTAGAGTGAAGAAAAATATAAAATGAGTACCAAGGGAAATAATTGACCAGATTCTGCAACTAGTCTAAATTGAAAATGATTGAAAAACGTTATATCTCTTATCCAAGTACTTTACCTCACCTCTACGTGTAAAAGACTTAAATTGAAGTTACTTGAGATATAAAGTGTGTTTCCATGATGAATAAATAGTTAACAAAATGACCGAATTACTGACGTGCCTAACAGTCTTACTAACCCGTCTAATCGTCTCTATGGTCTTTGAAAATAGTAAGAACAGAGGTCCGTATTTAGAAACGCTGTCTTTGCTCTCTCACCACGACCATCTATTTTCCAAGGCCACTAAGATGTTAAGCGTGGTTTTCCAGTGTTCCTCCAGTTCATAATGTAAAAATAAATCAGCCTTTAGAACCGTAAAAAAAGACACCTTAAAAAAAAACTCGCGCAGTTGCAATAAAGCCCTTTGAAATAGTAAAGGTGAATCAGAGAAGCATTTGAGAATAGTAGTGAAGGGAACGTTGTAAATAAGAAGGGCGTGTTGTCATCAGGCTCCGCGCGTCGTGTTGCTGCATGGCGGACGTGACCTTGATCATGTGTTTTATCCGATATTGTCCTGGTGTGGCCTCCTGCTGTGTCCTGCTGGCTAGGGGAAGTAGTGGCCAAGTTACTGCGTGCCTGGGGACAGCGGTGGGAGGTGAGTGATGCTGTGTTACTGTAAGGAGAAGCATGGAAGAAACAGGAAAGGTGGTGGTGGTCGTGTTGATATTCTGATACCCTTCTCTCTCTCTCTCTCTCTCTCTCTCTCTCTCTCTCTCTCTCTCTCTCTCTCTCTCTACGACTATTTTCAAAGGCCACAGAGACACAATGCGGGTTTCTGACGGCGTTTCTCCTATCTACTCATGTTTTAGCCGTGTTCATTTGCTATTAGGGCCATTAAAAGACCTTTGGAAACTCGTCACTTAAGCAGGAGCCCTTTGAAATGGTGGTGGTGGTGGTGTAGTGTTAGTGTGTTGAGCCGAGGGAGTGGGAGAGGTGGTGTGGCGGTGTGTGTGTACGTGTGTGTGTGTGTGTGTACGTGGATTGGTTGAGGAGTGGTGTACATGTCAGTATTCCTTTACCACCACCACCGCCACCACCTCCTCCTCCTCCTCCTTTTTCTTCCTTCTTTATTCGTATCCCAAGTTATGTGGTAAGAAATTTGGATGAATTGCGCAAACGATCCAGGAAATAGGCTGATTTTGGGAGAATTAAGGGAGGAAAGAGACAAGGAGAAGGTAAAGGGATACGAAGTGGTGTTAGAAGGGAGAGCCCGTGATGTGGCAATACAAAACTGGCCACTTTAGAATGCGCCGAGTATAACGTGCGTAGTGATAGAAGAAAGAAGAGGTGTAGAGAAGAGAAGGGAAAGAAGCAATAACATGAAGAAAGAGCGGGAAATAAAGTAAAGAGGAAAAGTAAAAAAAAAAAAAAAAGGGAGGGGAGAGGGAAAAATGAGTCCATGCACACTTATTAACTTGCATAGAGTGATAGAAGAAAAAAAAAAAAAAGGTTAAGGGAAGAGAAAGGAAAGAAGCAATAACATGGAGAAAGGACGGGAAATAAAGTAGAAAAGAGGAAAAAAGAAAAGGGAAAATAAGAATTAGAAAAGAAAAATACTTCCTTATCAGTGTGCGTGGAATAAAGAAAAACGCTTTGGAAAGAGAAAAGAAAGGAAAGTAGTAGTGACATGGAGAAAGAACAGGAAAAAAAGTAGAAAAAAAGGAAAATTAAAAGGAGAAGTCAGAGAAAAGAAATATATAGAAAAGAAAATTGACTAACTCTGCACATTTATGAAAGTGCAAAAAAGGAAGGGAAAAAGAAATAGAAAAGGGAAATGATGAACGTGTAAAAGGGATAATCATAGAAGAAAGAAAAGGGAAAGGGGGAAAAAAAATGGAGGGAAAAAACAGGAAAGGAAGTAGAAAAGAGGTGAGTAAAGAAAACGGAGTGAGAAAAGAAATAGGAAAGGAAATGAAGTAGGGAAAGAAATGGAAAAAAGGTAGAATAATAACCTTCCGCTAATACACGCTCTAAACACGGGAATAAATAAGTATACCATTAAAGTCCCCGTGTTCTTCAATGATGTCACGTTTTCTATGAGTGATGGTGGCGTTAGGGGACATCTTGGTGCAGGATCGATGCCCGGGTTGTTTAATATTATTTTTATTTCCTTATTACTGAGAGATGAGGCTTTATGTTACCATTGCTGTGGTTTCTGCGGTCTTTTCATGTCAGAGGGGAGTCCAGCTAAGGGCCAAATAAAAAGTGGTTAAAAAAAGGTCCCATATATATTTTTTCAGAAGATTGAAGGTTGTTTTTCTTTTATTTTTTTAATTTATTTGTCTGTTCTTTTTTTTGACTTATTTATTTATTTATTATTTTTGTTTACTTATTTATTTATTATTTATTATTTGTTTACTTATTTATTTATTTATTTTTTTGTTTACTTATTTATATATTTATTATTTTTTTATTTATTTGTCTGTTCTTTTTTGTTGACTTATTTATTTATTTTGGATGAAGAGTGTAACTATGTAAGATTAAGTACGTGTTTTGTATGGGGAAGAGAGAGAGGGGAAGAGAGAGAGAGAGAGAGAGAGAGAGAGAGAGAGAGAGAGAGAGAGAGAGAGAGAGAGAGAGAGAGAGAGAGAGAGAGAACTGTTGTAGTGAGACACAGAGGCAAACGTTCATAGAGGAGGTGGTCACAGGTGGCTAGAATGATGACTTACCTCCCCCCCCCCCCCTGAAGCAGTGAGTGTCATTACTTATTCCTTCTCCTCCTCCTCTTCCTCACTTTCTTCTCCTTCTCTCCCTCTTCTTACTTTCCTTCTCTTCTTTTCATTTTTTCTCCTCTTCTCCATTTTCTTTTCCTACACCTCTCTCTCTCTCTCTCTCTCTCTCTCTCTCTCTCTCTCTCTCTCTCTCTCTCTCTCTCTCTTTTCTTCCATCTATCTTCCTTCAATGTCTTCCTTTTTTAATATATTTTTTTTACCTCCCCATTAAGCACAGTGTCATGATGTCTGTTGTTGCAGTGTACGCTGAAACGACAGAGAGTGAAGGAGAGGAGGAGATATATGCCAAACTCTGGGTGACTTTAATGCTGGCACTGGCACTGAGGCTACGAGATATGTGTGTGTGTGTGTGTGTTGGACCCCGTGACTACAGTTCTTTCCTTCCGAGTCTTGCACAATCCTGAAGGCTGAGAATTGAGGGTTCCTGGCGTTGCTTGCTGTACCGCTGGACTTGGTATGGTAATGCTGGAGGGGTATATAGTGAAGGATATCGACCATTCTCTCTCGTTCTTCCTTATTTTCTGTCTTTATTTCTTTCTTTTCTTGATGTTTTTTTTTTCCTTTTTCGTTATTTTCCTTCCTCTCTTTAATTTTCTCTCTTTTCTTCCTATTTTCTGGATTATTTTCTTTATTTTTACTATTTTTCTCTACTTTTTTTTTCCTTTTTTCCTCATTTTTCTTTCCTCACTTTTTTATTTAGAAGGGAGGCGGCCAAGGGCAACAAAAATAAAACAAAATAGCCCACTTTAATTTCGGTCCCTGGAAAGTCCTGGAAAGATTCATGTGCCAAAAGAATGGGATAAGTGTCTTGATACCTCCCTCTCTTTTATTTATTTACTTATCTTTTCTTAGTGGCGAGTTCTTTGCGAGTGATCTTAGGCTTGTTGTTGCTTCACTCC
>CM035203.1:14946828-14962895 GCA_020233015.1 Callinectes sapidus | reverse complement strand
GAGAGAGAGAGAGAGAGAGAGAGAGAGAGAGAGAGAGAGAGAGAGAGAGTAAGCAGACAGGTAGAAAAAGATTGATGACGGACAAAAAATGAACAGACAAACAGATAAAGAGATAAGTATATTGATAAATAGATAGGTAGGAAGATAGATATATTGATAAGTAGATTCTGACAAGGACAAAGTAACAAACAAACATGCTAGCACGGAATGTGATATATAGAGAGACAAAGTGATAGAAATTATGACAAATCGACGGAATAACAGACAAAAAGGAAATATATAAGGCAGCTAAAGAAACCGTCACAGAGCAAAAAATAAATAGAATAAAATAAGGATAAATAGATAGATAAACAAATAAATAAATAAGTAAGTAAAATAAATGAATAAATAAAAATAACTGTCGCTTTGAGATACATGTAATGACCCCCCAAATCGTAAAAAAAATACGCACACACAAACACATACAAGTAGAAACACAGACAAAAAAATGCAAGAAAATAATATTAAAACAAATCGAAAGATAAACAACAAACACAAAAAAAGGCAACAAAGAGCAAAATAAATGAAAACATAAACATAAAAAAAAAACTGGAGAAAAGAAAGGAATGATACGCACAAATATTCCCTCACATACCCATTATTACTTTGAAAAAACTCACGTCTTTCATCCTGATTTCATTTTCCTGCTCTTGTCTCATTTATATTCGAAGCCACGTCTTGTGTCAATTAAGTTGGTACTCCGATAACCATCTGGACCGCTGGCACCATCACCAGATCTGCGAGGCGAGTGCTCGGACTTAATAAAACGACGCTCGCCAGTTTGATGGTGTCGGCTTTGACGTCATTAATGCTAACTAATTCACCGTCGCGGGTCACTGTCTCCATTAACTTCACTTCACCTTGGCAATGAGTCTGAGTGTGAGCTCTGGATAGTGAAATTATAATACAGGTGTGATAATTAAGTAAAGGAACTCTCCCCCCCTCCCCCCCACGCGATCCTCTCCACAGATGAGATATATCTTCATTTTCATATAATCTTGTTTTAGATTCCTAGATTAATGCGTGGAGAATATCGTTACTGGTGATAAGGATACGTTATCTTTTTAATTGATTAGATTCACACACACACACACACACACACACACACACACACACACACACACACACATCAATATGATAGAAAATAAATGAATTAAGCAAATACAGCTACTATTTCTCAGTTTCCAGACGTCACCTGCCTTCCCAGGAGCAGTTAAGTTTTCTTTATATATTTTAATACTCTTCCCGTGCATTACGGTGCTGCAGTGACCTCTGCTGCCGCCCTCTGAAGGAACAGTACTTTCATGTCATGGCAACTCTTCCGAAAAAAATATTTCTTTACAGAAATTGAAACAACAATGGAGAGTATTGTGAAAAGACCAAAGAATGACTTTAGCACCGAAAGTTTTGTCTGTAAAATCTTTCCTGTTTGATACCACTGCTATTTCATTTCCCATGATGTCAGAATTCAAGCGATACAATGTTATCGACATGCAAATCAGATATTCCGTTTTTTCATATAGTGCTGAAAAAAACCTTCAATTCTAGATATCTTTTAAGAGGAGAATTTTATTTGTAATACGACAAATACGTTAAAAATACGCCGATTCGTGATACCACCGTGTGTGTTGTCAACGTCGTCCTTGGGCTAAAGGGGCCTATCACTTTAGGACGACCAGCGCAAATAGATATTTCAATTCCTCAGCACACACGGGCGGCGGAGCAGCCTTTCACAAAGTCAATCGGCGGATCAGGCGACCAGCGGCGCGTGACCAACCCACTCTTGGTCACGGCGGAAGGCTCTTTGTTGACATGCCGACTCGCCCTCAAGCGCCTGGTGTGTTGCCTCAGCTTGCCTTACCCTCAGGAGAGACTTTACTAAATTCCCACGATTTTGGAACTCCAGAGCACTTTTTTTTTTTTACCTATCCCTGAATACTAACTCCTTGGCCATTCTGAAAACACGCAAGACAAGAGAGATTGACAGACAGAACAACATAGACGCACCCTGACTAGAGAAAAGTCTCCGTTCTACTTTATCTCCTATGGATTTATGATTTAAAAAAAAGAAAAAAACATTAGGCGGGAAGTGTTTGGCGTGAGAGCGATGGGCGGCCCACGACACAACACTCAGATCCCGCTCCACTAACGCCGCCGCCGCCCTCATCAATAGTCCCGCTTCAGCCTTTCCATTGGCCCGTGTGCATTCCTGCTTCTGTGCACAGGCATTCGTGAATATATATTCATGTATGCATCATTATGTATGTATGTATGTTTTCTTCCCGCATCCATATGTTATCTTCCCACGTGTACCTTTTTGTGTCGTGGTAATGGCGGGGCGGCGCGCTTCGGAAAGCAGTGACCCGCTAAGTTTGTATTATCAGGGTCGCCAGGGCAGCCATGAGGTTACGGGTACGTAAGTCAAGGGTCGTAGTCACAGAGGTGCCGTCACCTCACCCTCTGCCTCCCACATCTGCTCATAACGCCCATCATTTTACTCGTGCCACCGCTCCGCCGCTAGCATCACACCCTCCTTGCCGCGGACCACCACCACCACCGCCTCCCAGCACCCTTCACATGCTCCGCCGCGCTCGCCACCCAGCCATTACGCCTCCACCCGCCCTCCTCCTCACACTTCCACCCTGCACGTCCCGCCCGTCCATCGCATTCTTCCCGAGAGAAATATTTCTTGGATGAGGCAACATTTTCTGTGCTTTCCAAGAACTTATTTTTCTGGCGTGTTTTTAGGCTTTCGCTAGACTTTTAATGTCCCCCAAAATATTTGAGATCATGAATTATAAACATACTTGTTTCATGAAAAGTATTTTTATCCTTCTCTCGCCTTCAGATACTGACTCCCTTACGAAGAAAATAGTGCTATTAAATTGGCTATTTGTATACTAGAAATTTATATTCCAGAAAACTTTTTCAGATAATTCTTTTTTTTTCTTTCTAGTGAACGCGTATATTCAAGATAATTGAATTTACGAATCTTTCGAAGCAGTTTCCTCAAAAATCCTTTATTTAATTATCGAAAATAGCAGTAAGACAAAAACACTCTTGATAAGTTCATGTATAGAAATGTACATTCTTTCGAAATTCTTGATTTGTATTCTCTTCCCTTTATGATGAAATTACAGTAACAGTATCATGTGTTTGACAACAATGTCCTAAATAAAACAAAAAATATTTCAAGGTTCTTTTTAAACTTGTTTACTTAATTTTAAGTGGAAAATAACACACATGCATTGAAACTGTTGAAAGGAAGTCACACAACCACCAACCAGAGCACTCGACTCAGGATACAAGCACTGGAAGGCAAAATCTATGAATATTGTTGATAGTTCAGATGTTATTATGAATATACTGATCATTCTACAAGCAATAATATGAATACACTTCAATCAAACACAACGCAAAGGAATAATCTTTCATGTACACACACACACACACACACACACACACACACACACACACATGAATATATCAGCATATCCCCTCCCACTAACACACACACACACACACACACACACACACACACACACACACACACACACACACACACACCATTATATAGGGAAACACGGAATAAAATGCAACACAATCACATATTCTCCGAGTGCACACTTCACTCACATAGGATAACCTAAACACACAAAATAATAAAAATACCTTTATTCAAACACTTAGAAGTACCATATGACTTTTACGGGTATTTTGAACATTGAAATAAACACCAAAAGAGGAAATAAAAAAAAAAACATATACAACATACATTCTAATAAGACACTCGATATATATATTCTCCCTCAACACCATTAATTACGGGAAAAAAATATAGTTATTCGTTAAAATACAGAGATAAGAGTGGAAAAAAATAAATGAAAAAATGGAGGTGTTTCATAAGGGTATCCTAATAAAATATTCACATTTCTTTTGTAATAAATCAACTTAATCAGAAAGAGAGAGAGAGAGAAGAATATGTACAAATGTCAAATTGCTAAAACATATACATCCACATTTTTTTCTGCGGCAAAAGAGAGAGAGAGAGAGAGAGAGAGAGAGAGAGAGAGAGAGAGAGAGAGAGAGAGAGAGGGAAAGAGAGAGCAAGAAAGAGAAACAGAATGAGAGAGAGAAAAAAAAATTCCCTTTCTCTCTCTCTCTCTCTCTCTCTCTCTCTCTCTCTCTCTCTCTCTCTCTCTCTCTCTCTCGTAAAGATCAAGGCTAAGGTAAGAAGTAAATAAAAAAAACTTGATACAAAGTAGAGCAGAAGATTACTCTCGACTTGTGACCACGACTCTGTACTATTTACTGTACGACCGCAAAGACTTGGAACTTCTGTGGACAAATGTGACCCGGCTGACTGATCCTATATTAAGGCTTCCACGAAAATTAAGAACTACGTACTACATCGACCACTGCGGATGTCTAGATGGTGGTTGTATTAGAGAAGTAAGCATGTTGATATACGTACAAGTAAGGATGTTATTATGGGGGGTAAAAAAAAAAGTGAATTCTGTATTTTATTTATTTTTTTATGTTTTTAATGTATAGTTCAGTGTGTTTTGCCCCAATTTCAGTCAGTAAGCAAGGTCGTTTGGTTGGTTGGTTGGTTGAAAGGTCGTGTTCTACTCAACTTTTTTACCTGTTTACTTTATATCTCTTTGTTACTTATTTATTTGTCTACTTTTTTTTTAGGAAGTCTTGTTAACCATACGGGTGATCTGAGTGTGTCGTGTCATTAACTGTGTATGTGTTTTAGTTGGATTAAGCTTCTAGGTATATTTTAGGTATTAATCCATTTTTATTTCGGGTATATTTTGTGAGTTTCTTTTTTTTATTCCCTTTGTAGCTGTCAGTTATCCCTTTTTACAAAAATGAATAAATACAACAGTTTCGGCGTCTTCCTGGTACCTCAACACTTCTTTCTATCGCAAACTACATGTACTTTCTTAACAAATGATAGTGTGTCGTATCTGCATGTGTAATCTTCAGGCCATAAATCCTAATGCACAGAGTGACAAGCCATTCATAGCATCATATTGCAGCAACACTCCCATACCCAGCGGGGCGTGACGTGTCTCCGGGAACAGACAGCAGGGCCAGATTTGTCAAGTTTTCTTTTGTAAGATGGATAGGAAAGAAAATGTGGTGAGGTGAAATTTAAAGAAAAGCTCAGTGTGTGCCACATAAACAACGTCTGTAGGGAAACAAAGGAAAAGAGAACATTTGTACTTTTTTGTCTTTTCCTTTTCTTTTCTTTGTTGGGAGATATTACATAGAGGGAAAAAATGAAGGAAAAATAAAATTATTTTGTACACACACTAAACATTTAAGTGTACATTTTTGTCATTTTACTGTGAGACTTGTAGAAAGGGAAAGAAGTAAAAGGCGTAGAAATGGAATTAACAATATGATAAAAAAAAAAGGTTAGTTTTACAAAACAAATATATCAACATGAATAAAAAAAAATTCTTGCAACGTATGATAACATCAATAAAAAGAGGAAAAAAATGGAAAACGGAAAACAAATGGGCTCATAGTTTTTCTGCTGAAAGAAAGAGATAAAAGGAGAGAAAAGGAAAGAATAGGCGAAGTTTTGTCAAGTCTCCAATGGTATGACACGTTGAAGGGGAGGTGATGGCAGAGGAGGATGAAGTGTGATGTTTGTTCAGTCCCGCAGAAACCTGAATGTCGAAATATTAGCAGTTTGACGCGTTCAGAAGTGTGACAGCGAAGGAAAGGAAGGTAATTTTGGGAAACTTTAGATAAACTTTGGGAGAGAGAAAGAAAAAAAAAGACAGGCAGACAGACAGACAAACAGACAGGCTAGTTGAGGGTTTCCAGTGTGTGGGTGAGAGCGTCAGATAGAGCGGGGTGGGCTCACTTGCCTAATGGATTACTGCATGTGTTATTAATAGTGACCTTCACACACACACACACACACACACACACACACACACACACACACACACACATGAATACCAGAGGCTGTCTTCAAGTAGCCTCTCGTCACTCAACCTTCATTACTGTTCCTCCTCCTCATCGTCACCTATCCTTCTTAACTTCATCGCTTTCCTCCATCCTTCTCCTTCTCCTTTATCTTCTCTTTCTTTTTCTCCTCACCCTCCTATTTTTTATTCTCTCCTCCTATTCCTCCTCTTATCTTCTCCTTTTCCTTTTTCTCCTCACCCTCCTCTTCTTTTTCTCCTCCTCCTCCTCTTCCTCCTCTTCCTTCACTACATAGTTTGTACTGGTAATGGTGAACGTCGTCATAGGTCAAAAGGTTTCCATTCACTCGTCTTACTTATGAATTTCTATGATTTTTTCCTCCTCCTCCTCCTCCTCCTCCTCCTCTTTTTTTTTTCTCTTACTGTATGATTGATAGTATAAGGGTGCACTTCCTTGCGTTCATCGGTTCTTATTCTTCCTTTTTTTTCTCTCTCTCCCTCTCTTCTCCTCTTCCTCTTCCTCCGCCTCCTCTTCCTTTTTATCATGATCATCACATCGAAGAAAAGAACAATCAGTAGGTAATACCCTATTTGGACAAACACACATCGCACCCTTCTCTCTCTCTCTCTCTCTCTCTCTCTCTCTCTCTCTCTCTCTCTCTCTCTCTCTCTCTCTCTCTCTCTCTCACGTTTACCACATACACACACACACACACACACACACACACACACACACACACACCACAAGCAGAGTCGTTGTCCTTTCCGTCGCCGCCTGCCGTGGGTACGCCCAAACATAGGTATCTCGCGTAGGTACAAGGACGTGCGAAGTGTCTGGAACACCCACGACGTGACGATGCTCCCGCGGCCCCACCCTGACTCGTACCCAGCGGCGTCCTCAGCTGTGGGATGCCTCGCCTACTCAGTGTGGGTGAGCGGGACGGGAAGACATTATTCTTCCCTCTATTGAGTGTTGATCAGATGAAAGTCTTAGATTTGTGTGTAGTGGGGAGGTGTTGTGTGTGTGTGTGTGTGTGTGTGTGTGTGTGTGTGTGAGGGTGGGTTGATGGGCCTGTGTGTGTGTGTGTTTTTACAGGAAGTTCACGTACAAAAGCGAGAAAAGGGACTGTCTGTGGGATGCCTGCCGATGGGTGAGGCCGAGGGACGTCTAACGGAGTTAAAAATGAAATAACAACTGATCTCATTTCCATAAATCATAAATGAATTAAGGTTCTTTTCACTACTTCCCTCACCGTGGCTGATATGGAAGTGGCGAGTGGTGTGCCTTCTAATGTGTATGTAAAGGAGGGGTGATGCATAATCTTCACCAGACCAGCATGATGGCAAAAGATTGCTAGGATTATGGGCGTTGTCAGATCGTTGAGACAACAAGAAAGTCAATATTATCATCACTTTAAGCCTCTGACCCTTCCTGTGTAGAGTTGACCGAGGCGCGGCGGTCAAACCACAGCTTGCTTTGACAACAAGGAAACGAAATTTGGCTATCACAGCCTCGTCTCTGCTTCCACATTAGCCAGGATGAGTGAGTATCCCTACTGGAGATGCATTCAAAGTGTGTAAAGATAGGCTGCAGAAAACATCACAGCCTGTCAAGCATATTTACCGCGACCTCAACCCAGCCAGAGAAGCATTCATAAGTACAGCACGGCAATAAATTATTCAATAGATAATATTCATAAGTTACGTATGATACAACCACTTCATTGATGAGACTGGATTAAATAAGTCTGAGAAATGTCTAGGACGATGCAGAGAGTTTATTGGTGAAAAAAAAATCACCTTTGCCCTCCTTCATTAAGTTACGAGTTGTGTGTGATGAGCATCCCCCCAACCGCGCGGCGGGTCACTCCCAAGCAGAAGAGCGACAGCTTCTGTCTCTGACATTGGAGACAGATATGATAAAGAGTCCAAGTTATCCTGGAACACTCCCGTGTCCGAGGAGTTACACAAGAACGACACAAAATCTGCTTCTTGCTGAGCATTGACAGAAGTGTGCTGGGTCTTGACTGGTTCAGGTTGCGCCCCTTTGCTCTTCGTGGTGTCACCCAAGATGCTGGATAGGACCCAAGAACACGTGTCTTCGGGGGCGTTGCCGTCTAGGATGTCCTGCAGTGACCTGATGTAGGCAGAGGCGAGACGCAGCGTGGTAATCTTGGTCATATCCGCTGCGGCGCGGCGGCTGCACACCCAGGAAGGGAGCACGCCCCGCAAGCTCTCGAAGGCAGTGTTGATCTGCCGCATGCGGTACCTCTCCCTTGCGTTGGCTGTCTTCCGGCGGTAGCGGGACAGCGGCTGTGGCCTCGGCTTGTGGCGCAAGGTGTCCTGCAGGCTCCACTCGCTGTCAGAGTGGCGCCGCGCCTGGAGGGACCGAGGCCGCAGCTGGTACTTGCCCCCACAAGTCGATGAAGGTTTAGTAGCAAGTCCCGGAAACCTGGTGTGGTCCTCGTCTACTTCCTGCACCAAATGGTTTGTGCTGCTGGGACTACTGCAGGTGCTGGTGCTGGTGCTGGTGCTGCTGCTGTGCCTCTGCTGCTGCTGCAGTTATTGTTGGTGCCATTGTTACTGGTGCTGGTGCTGATGCCGTTGCTGCTACTACTGCTGCTACTGGTGCTGCTGCTGCTGCTGCAGTTGTTATTGTTATTGTTGTTATTGCTATCAACATGCCCCTTCACACTTCCGGCACCAACGTTGCGACTCAAACAGTTTTCCATTTTTACCACACTAAGGCTTGTTATCATCGCACCAGTTAAAATCACAGCCACGTGATATTTGTCTCAATAAACTTTCACTTGTAATTTTCACGTCACCAAACGTTCAAACTGTTTCGACATTGTCTTTACATGTCATGTTATCACCGAAATGAGTCCATCTGAAAACGGAGAAGCCTAAAATTACAATTTCACCTTTACCATAGTATCCCAAAACAGAGACAGGAAAATCTTATGCTAATCGTTCCATTATTCGAAACAACAAGATATTGAAAAGAAATACTGCTCATAAAATTGACTTACGCTGGGCGGGGCACAGCTCACCTGAATTAACAGAAGGCAAGGTAGGAGAGGACGAAGAGAAGAGAGAGAGAGAGGAGGGAGAAAATGAGGAGGGAGAGAGCGCCGTAGCACCGTCTACCTCCAACCACTGCTGGCAGCCCACTGACCCGCCAGCCTCTCACTCCCTCACCCGTCACCTCCCAGTTATTTGCACATCTCACCTACCGCGTCTCCTACAGGTGCAAACACAAATACAAGCACACACCCTCATATTTCAACACCTCAGGATATCATCACTATCTATTACAAGACGAATGACAGTATTCTAGGGCGAGTACTGAGGCTCGATGGTCACAGCTTTGAGATGGAGGGTCGCGGCATTTCGTCCTTGGTGTTTTGCAGTTCTCGGCGATGAAAGCTGTGGGTACTGGTGTTGCCTAAGCCCAGAAACACGGAGCCAACACATGTACGGGTGTTACCAGGGAGAAGAGTCGATCGAGTGTTGATAACAAGGCGGGTGTGATGCGTTGGCTGATAAAGAATGGGAAAAAAGCTTAATCTTACTTCCTTCCCAGTGAGTTACGAGCGTTTACTAATAATAAGCGAAGAGAAAGAGAAGGAGAGAATACTTTTCTGTCTGGTCAGGGAAATCATTTTTTTTTTCCTTCGGTGGTCGCTGTGTTGTCAAACATAGGGATCAAAGACTTATGTACAGTTACGTACTTGAGTTCGTTTGCTTGCTTTTGACATTTTTAAGACATTTTTTAAGATTGAATTATCATGGAGGTTCAAATGAGAGATACAGGAAAACTACGCATAAATACTCAGTCTCTCTCTCTCTCTCTCTCTCTCTCTCTCTCTCTCTCTCTCTCTCTCTCTCTCTCTCTCTCTCTCTCTCTCTCTCTCTCTCTTTTCATAGTCATATATGTGTCGATCTATCTATCATCTATTTTTATCTATTTATCTATCTATATATCTATCTATGTGCCTATCTACTTAACTAATCTACTACTTATCTAACCATCACATTTTTCTTTTCATTATCACAAGAAATAAAAATCAGCAATAGAAGAAGTAATAACGACAAATACAACAAAATGCTTTGAAAGGAAAGCCAACAATAAGAAAAAACAATACCAGCAACAACGCGAAAAACGCCATATATGCATCAATTGCTCTCTCCTGAAATAGAAGGTAGCAGGAGGAGACGCAACAACAACAACAACAACAACAAAGAAATAAGAAACACAAAGACAATATAAACAGCAACATAAACGACAGTAACAACAGCAACCGGAACAAAAGAAATGGAACAACAGGACAAACGGCAATAAAACGGGAGGTTCTCTTTTGCCGGCCTTTCTGTACGAGAACTACAGGATGCTTGAGGTTCTACGAAGGGTTCAGGGTGCAGGGTTCAGCTATGGAAGGGAGGTTAGTCTATACTCTCGCATCTTAACAAGGCAACCAGTACGTACACCCACATGCACCGCGATCCTTCGTGTATTTAAACCTGGACGTTGCCTGATAACTAAGACAAATCACGCGGAGCACATTGTTTCTTCTCTCTCTCTCTCTCTCTCTCTCTCTCTCTCTCTCTCTCTCTCTCTTGCTCGCTCACTGACCCATACCAAAGACCCGGGAATGTTTTATAAGACGCAATATACTTCTCAGCGAGTTAATTTCTTTTTATTTACCTAAGCACTTTACGCCATATAAGCCGGCCATGTAGAGCAGCACATCACCGGCACGTCCTGAGCCTCGTATGTCAGTCAGTGTACACGCTGTAAAGGTAGTGGAGCACGTCAAAAGAGCCCGCGATTATAGAGCATGAAAGACACCGAACAGCTTAATTAAGGGCTCTTTGTTAATATCCCCTTGGTAGCGCCATCTCTCCATCTCCTTTATGAAATTTAATACCTAACTGGGTTTCCTCCTTCTTCCTTCCTTCGTTCTCCCTCTCCTCTTTCCACAATCTTCCTTTTTTTTTCTTTTTATCAGGCAATCGCGCAACCTTGTGCTTCAAAACAGGTAATTGGTGGAGCTTTATCTGTTGCTGACCTACGATGGTCCATTTCTCCATCACGATAGTGGGCGGCCGTAATCGCAAGGGCTGATAGTAAGGGAAATAAAGCTTCGGTAATGGAGATCTCGCATGCCTCTGGGAGATATGCATGCTGGGAGATAACTACCTCCTTAAGGACTCCACCTCTCGTACCTCAGTAAAAGTTTCTTATTCACGCTTGCAAAATTCCTCCAGCTCACCTGTAGGGTACCGAGGCCCGCCTGAGTACTGTGTTAATGAGATACACAAGGTCATGGCGGGGATGGAGTGGGCGGGACCGGGATGTTTTAAAGAGAGAGAGAGAGAGAGAGAGAGAGAGAGAGAGAGAGAGAGAGAGAGAGAGAGAGAGAGAGAGAGAGAGAGAGAGAGAGAGAGAGAGAGAGAGAGAGAGAGAGCGCTTTAGCAGGAAAATTGTTTCATCAGTAACCCTGCATTTCTTATATTTCTTACCACGATAAAGTTTACATAGAATTCTATCATATAGTTTTATAACTTTTGGATAACTTATGGAATAAGCTGTTAGTTTAATGCTTCTTGCACTTCATATAAATAAAATAGCAAGCAGTCTTTTCATCCAACGAAAGAAATGTCTCAGCTATCATTCCTCGCAAGGCAAACTACACATTGTATATTGTGCTACTACTTAACTTCAATCAGACTGTACAGCACTTCTATGTAACAGGTTACAAAAATAAATGGGTGATGGATTGCAGACCGCGGCACAGAGAAAGTCGTGGTAGTATGAAAGAAAGTTCATGTAAAGGCAGGCAGCGAAACAGAGGCTGGGAGAGAGAGTATGAGTACATTATTGGGAAAGATGAATGAGAAACCGTCAAGAAATGAGCGATGGACGAGACAGAGTCGACTGGAGGTTAAGTTGTCGAGGGTTTCTCATCAAGAAGAGGAAAGTTACTGAGTGATTACTTAAGTGGTCACGAAAACATGAACCCTGGAGGGGCGCACACGCACGCGTCCATAGGGTCACGTAGGCAGGTGTCCACAAAGGGTCAGGTCGCGCATGGGCTGTAACATCACTCTTCCCCTTGAGGTGGGGGGAGGGTGTTTACTCCTGGTCAAGTGGGTCAGAGACTAGCGGGATGAGTCACCTTAAGGACTTGGGGATCCACAGCCTCGCGCCTGGCTCAGGGGGCCGCGTGACCTGCGACACCTGGCTGCCTGCTGGAGATTTTTCTGCGCCTGGAAGCCGCTGGCGGGGTGGGCCACAGCACGTATGGGGGCGGGCGAGAGAGAGAGACCCCTTGTGAGTTTTTTTGAACAGAAATGACTTGAAAAGAGTGGAAGGAAAGTCCTTTTCTTATTTGTAAGACAATGTTCTGATGATTATCTCGTCTTATTTCACAAGAGGCAGTATATGTTTGAAAGTACCAAATGTCTTTTTGCGTGGGTCGTACCAATTCTTTTTTGTTTGCTTGTGCAAATTCGATGTTTTTCCTTGTGTGTGTGTGTGTGTGTGTGTGTGTGTGTGTGTGTGTGTGTGTGTGTGTGTGTGTGTGTGTGTGTATCAGTGTGCGCATGCGTGTGTGCTTGTGTGTGCACAATCATGTGTTCAAAACACACCTCAATGCACCAAGGATGCGTTTGTTATGTTTACAGTGTTAGGATTAGCGTATCTTTGAATGTAAGAGTGATACATGAAGTATCAAGAATACCCAAGGAGACAGTACTCTCTCCCCAACAATATTTTTCAGGACATCGAAGTACATCCTAAGCATTCAGTCCCTGCAGTGCTTTCTATTTTTTTTATGCTACTTGGAGTCGATTGTGGTCACTCCCGGCATGTTTGTGGCTTCTGACTGGTTCATATTCTCATTTTTTTCAGCGTAGACGCCGGTTTAATACGAGTCTTATCTCTTAGACCAGAATTTCCGTTGCAGCGAGAATAAGGCACAAGGGAGGGCTGGCTGACTCACAAAGTTGCTGGAACTGACCTGGAAGTTTCATGCCTCTCTCTCATGGTCACCTTTATGAGTCATGTACCAAAGTTGGAAGTAGCAAAAACCTCTTTATGGCTCCTCCAAATGGCACGGCGAAAAAAAGCACAATGGAACAGAGCTTTTGAGATATTTAAAAGCAGTACAGCAAAACCCATTTCACACATGTTACTCTTTCCACGAATGGCTCGGGCAGACTTTGGCAGGAAGGCAATGGTGGAATATGGGAGTCTCAGCGGGGGCAATGAATCATAACCGCAGTAAAAGCCGAAGAAAATATCGAACCGAATTACGAGTACATACCATGTCTTGTGGCGGACGTGGAATGCTGCGGTGGATTTTTGGTTCCGTATGAGCTCTCTCTCTCTCTCTCTCTCTCTCTCTCTCTCTCTCTCTCTCTCTCTCTCTCTCTCTCTCTCTCTCTCTCTCTCTCTCTCTCTCTCTCTCTCTTTCATATTCTTCCATAATTACACTTTATTTCTTTTACGTGAAAATTCGCCAACACGTCGCTCATTCCTACATTAACTTGTCTATCTCCTCTCTCTATCTCCTCCTCCTCCTCCTCCTCCTCCTCCTCCTCCTCCTCCTCCTCTTCCTCCTTTTCTTCCGCTTCTCTCCATCTTTTTCGTTATCTCTACAATTACCAAAACGAGGAACATCGCAAAGAGAGAGAGAGAGAGAGAGAGAGAGAGGGTCAGGTAACTCACACAGGTAATTCAACGGAAGTGCTTTCATTAATACCTGTAATACGTGAATGTGCTTCAGACAATGAGTATGTTTCCTCTCTCTCCCTCCCTCTCCCTCTCTCCCCCTCTCCCTCTCTCTCCCTCGTTAACTTACCTGTGTTGAGTAAACGGATCTACCTGTGTTTATAGTGATCACCTGTGTTAGAAGCGTCACGGGTTTGCGTGTGCGTGAGTGAGTGCGTGCGTTACCTGTGTGGTTATATAGTTACCTGTGGGGATTAATTTGTTTAGTTACCTGTGTGTGTGTGTGTGTGTGTGCGTGTGTGTGTGCGGTTATATAGTTACCTGTGTGATTAATTTGTTTGCGTGTGCGTGTGTGTGTGTGTGTGAGTGAGTGGCGTACCTGTGTAATTAGCGAGTTTATTTGCGTGTGTTACCTTTGTGTGATTATTCAGTTACCTTTGAGATTAATTTAGTTACCTGTGTTAGTGGGGTGGAGGGGGGTTGGGGGGGTTACCTATGTGTTCATTGGCTACTTAGGAACATTCAGAACTTAAGAAAAATAGGGATGCTGCAATAGGCCGTTAGTTAGACCTATTCGTGGCAGTACCTATGTGAACACCTCTGCCTATTTCAACGTACCATCCTCATAAACTTAAACTTGTACAATTAGCGTGTTATTTATGTGAGTTATTTTAATTATCAAGTTACCTGTGCGATCTACCTGCGTTATCTCATTAGTGTTCGTGTTACCTTCATTTCGGCTAATTTACCTGGGTTACCTGTTAATTGTTACAAGTTACCTGAGTTACCATTAGTTTACCTGTAATTCAATAAGCGCTTGTGTGTTACCTGTACTTCCTTGTATCTACCAGTTCGTGTTATCATCTTGGCTTACTTACCTGGCGTACCTGTTAATTGTTGTACCTCAAGTTACCTGTAGTTTACCTGTTATCGTGTTATTTGCTTCTTTTTTTTACTGTTTATCGTAATATTTTTTCTTTTGGTTATAACTTGTGTTTTTAAAGTTTGGCAATATTACACTATTTACCTGGCGAAGTTACCTGTGTGTGTCGCTGTTACCTGTACACACCTCCTGCTAATTAACACCTGTATTCCGAACCTTACCTCTACTTTGGTTGGTAATGCGGTGTAACGTTGTGTTCCTAATTTACGTTCCTAACTGAAGTGGTGGTGCCTATGTGACTAATATATTGGTTACCCGTACAATTAGCGAGTTAGTTGCGTGCGTTACCGGCGTGACTATTAACCCCTTAAACTATTGACTATTAACTATTAGCGACTATTAACTATTAGTGACTATTTACCCCTTTAAATTTAACCTTTCAGTACTGGGACGCGTTTCTGTGTTAATTTTGGTATTTATTTGGTCATTTTAAACAGGTTCAGAAACTCATGTTAGGGATTGAAATAGTATAGACTGTGGCCATTAATCTTCTCACCTCCATAGACCCTTACTAATGTCAATAAAATAGTCTAATCTAACCTAAAACTCGTGGATAAAAATGTGTCCCAGTACAGAAGGGGTTAAGTTACCTGTGTGGTATACCTGTGTTTTTCTCATTAGTGTCCGTGTTACCTTCCTAACGGCTGACTTACCTGGATTAATTGTTACTGGTTACCTGAGTTACTATTATTATTACTATTGCTATTTGTGGAGTGATTAGTTGAGCGTTAACTAAAGAATATAAATGAACAGACGTAAAAAACATTCCTAACTGCGGTGATAACTAGAAAATTATGAGTTCGTAACTGATATTCCTAACTAAAGTGATGTTAAGTTAGCGGTGTAACGTGATCGGTGGTAATTAAAGAATATAAATGACAATGAAACACAATGACATTCCTAACTACGGTGATTATAATGAATTAAGTTCCAGTGTTCCTAACTTACATTCCTAACTGGAGAAGTGATGGTAACTTAGCGGTAACTTAGAATATAATTGACTAGACACTAACATTCCTAACTACGGTGACTAGGAAAATTAAGTACGAGTGTTCCTAACTTACATTCCTAACTTGCGTGATGGTAACTTAGCGGGATAACTTGATTGGCGGCAACTTAAGAATATAACTGACTATAAACTAACACTCTTAACTACGGTGACTAAAAAGATTAAGTACGAGTGTTCCTAACTTACATTCCTAACTAAAGCGATGGTAATTTAGCGGGATTGGCGGTAACTTAGAATATAACTGACTTTTTATACACTAACACTCCTAACTACGGTGACTAAAAATAATTGTTCTAGTGTTCCTAACTTCCATTCCTAACTAAAATGATGGTAACTTAGCGGGATGACTTGTTTAACCGTAACTTAGATTATAACAGACTAAACACT
>CM035203.1:14905246-14919518 GCA_020233015.1 Callinectes sapidus | reverse complement strand
TGGATCTCTCTCTCTCTCTCTCTCTCTCTCTCTCTCTCTCTCTCTCTCTCTCTCTCTCTCTCTCTCTCTCTCTCTCTCTCTCTCTCTCTCTTTCACGGATACACTTTTGATAAATCCAACTCCCCACTACAGGCTATTGAAAGTTGTCCAGATGAGACACCCGAACGTTCCAAGACACATTTGTTTGTCGCAGTATCTGAAGCTGAGGAAATCATCTCATCTGTGCGCTGGCTGGTGAGTGGCCCGCATTAAGACAAGCGTGGTAATGATGGTTCAGACCCCGCCGGCTGTAATTACTAAGGACTCCATGAAATACGGTTTGATCCAAAGAGGAGGAAGTTAAGGACAGAGACACTGAGAGAGAGAGAGAGATGGAGCGAAAGAGACAGACAGACAGACAAAGAAGACAGCCAGTGGAATAAAGCTGGCAAAGGACAGTAAGATTGTGGCAAAAAAGACAGAATGGTAGAAATAGAAGACAGGAACATGAAGACAAGAGACAAAGAAACAGAAACAAGGGGGACAAATAGAAGGAGCAACAAAGAACAGAACAGGAAGAAGCAAAGACAAAAAATACAGAGCAACATATAACACAACAACAGAAATGAATGAAAGAAAAGTACGGAAAGAAAGAGACATATACACAAAGCGAAAAAAGACACAAAAATAGAAGAGAGAGTGAGAAAAAAAAAAAAAAAAACACGAGCAGAACGCACAGATGATAGCAGGGACTAGGCTGGGTAGGAGAGGACAGGATGGCCCTCACAAGATTACCCCATTACGGGCGTTCCCTGTATTTGCTGAACGAGGGACGAAACTAATTTGGAGTCCTGGTGATTAAAGCGCCAGCGTGTAGGAGAGAGAGGGACTGTTACCTGCCTTGCCTTGTTGTGGCTGACGAGGCGCGGCGGGGACCTGAGGGGTTGCTGTGAGGAACAAGAGGATGGAGTGAGGTTCAGCGAAGGGACTTTCAAGGTTAAGGGGAAAGGGACAGGAATGGTGCCTTAAGGGATGTTTGGGGGACCACGGAAGGGAGTTTTCAAGGTTGCGGTGAAGAAGGGACAGGGAACAAGTTTTTAGGGAAGTTTTTAGGTATCACGAGTTTTTAAGGTTGCGGTGGAGAAAGGGAGGGGAAGCAATTTTTTAAGGGTCCCAGTGAGGAATTCTAAAGGTTGCGGTGGAGGAAGGGACAGGAATCGATTTTTTAGGGTTGTTTATAAGGGTCACGGAGAGGAGTTTTTCAAGGTTGCAGTCGAGGAAGGGACGGGAATAAATTTTTTAGGGATGTTTTCAAGGACTACAGTGAGAAATTCTAAAGGTTGCGGTGGAGGAAGGGACAGGAAACAAGTTTTTAGGGATGTTTTAAAGAGTCACGGAGAGGAGTTTTCAAGGTTACGAAGGAGGAAAGTACGGGAATATTTTTTTTAGGATTGATTTAGGGGTTAGCGAGTCTTTTTTCAAGGTTAAGTATGACAAAAGGGACAGCAAGTTGTTCTTAAAGGATATTTCAAGGGACGACAACATTTCTTCTTTGTCTTCTGTTTTGAGGTGACGAGGTGACAAAGTGCAGGTCCTTAGAATTACATGTCACTTGGTGGAAACTCAAGGGTTCTGGGCACTGATGGGAAAAAAAAAACTTGAGGGTTGTGGGATGACGAGAGAACAAAGCACCGGAAGGTCCTGAAGAGTTGTAAGTGGCGAGAGAAACTTAAGGGCTGCAGGTAATATGATGACGAAGTGCGGGTCTTAAGGGTTATTAAGAGTGACAAGCCGGATGAATTTTCAGGATTATTATGGGCGGCAGAGTAGATTTTTTCCTGAGAGTTATTGAGGGGAAAGTTAGGTGACCCGAGAGAGCCTTTGTCCCGTGGGGTGGGAGCAGTGGCTGGGCCGGGGCAGGTGAGGAGGAAGTGGAGGAGGAGGAGGAGGAGGAGGAGGAGGAGGAGGAGGAGGAGGAGGAGGAGGAGGAGGAGGAGGAGGAGGAGGAGGGTGCGAGGCGAGGGGAGCCGCCACATTCCGTCAGGAGAGCGAGGGGAGGAAAAGTCTAGGGGACAAAGAGAGGCCAAGCAAACAAATGATTTAGAATGAAATTTAAAATGAAATGGTTGGTTGGTTAGAGACAATCCTTCTACATATATACACAAGAGAGGAGGAAAGGTACGAACAGATACAAACGTTTTCAAGGGTATTTCCATTCATCTATCTATTTATTCATTTTCACATGTTAGGGCGCCTAGACAGGGACATGAAAAAAAAATGAATAAATGAATAAATAAATGCTTAACTGATACCTAGTTCCTACAAAGATATAAATACACGAGAAGATTTATAACAGTAGGACATTTTTGGATACGTAGTTTACACGTGTCCCGGTAGATACTGGTCTTATCAAGCAATTCAGATCATAGAAAAGACAAAAGAAGAAGAAAATAAGAAAATATAACACATGGTGACAGTGTTTACTAAAAAATGTCAAGTGAACGATATAATTCAAGTCATCTATTTTACGAGTGGTAGGCGACCATATTACAATACCTTTGAAATGGCAACATATATTTTCACTCATGTGGTGAAATATGAAGAGTATGAATATGAAAAGTTACTATAAGAAACAGTGTCCCTTTCTTGCTTAACATCAAGACTACTGCAGCATCCCCCACAACTTTACTTAAAACAACAACCTGGTGAAACCTTCAATTATTACTACTCAATAAAGTTTTTTTTCAGTTCACACACAAGAAGAAAAAAAGTACCGTAGTTTTATTGGCAGTCAAAGGGTTCGCAAAGAGAAGGAGAACAATAAAATGATAAAATATAATGAACTATTCTTTCTCTCAAATATGTTGTCAATCCATTATATCTAACAAGTGGGGCAAGGAGAAAAGTACAAAGAGAAGACAATAAAGGACCCGATCCAGGAACTATTAGAGTACACACACACACACACACACACACACACACACACACTAATCTTCCACCGTGATGCGCGGGCTGCCTGCGTCACTAGGCAGACACGCGGGGGTAAAGCACTCGTGGCAGTGTAGTGAGGATGCAGGGAATCAGGGTGAACTGTGCTTAGTGGACAGTTGATGGAGACCATTACGGAATTCAATACATTCATGGAAAGAGTCATAGGTGGTTATGTAAGGGATTGCCACGTGTAGGCCTGATGTCTTTCTTAACTTCTTACGTTACACCACACACACACACACACACACACACACACACACACACACACACACACACACACACACACACACACACACACACACACGTCCACGAAAGTCTGCTTCATATAGGTAAAGTTTGGAGCACATCTTATCCTCTGATTGTGTGGCGGGTAGCATCCCTCAGCACTGCAGTATCTACCACTTATACCTTACCTGTTTGTCGACAAAATTGATGAAGGATGACGAGAAATGAGCCGTGCACCTGACTCGAAATACGCTCTGCCGATTCATAGCCCTTGATATGATTGAGAGGAATACTGTAACTGTCAACGCCAAGCAGTGGAATACCATGCCACGAGATGCTGTGCATTTGAACCCATACAAGACTAGGTAGTGTATTCTGAAACGCTCTGTCCTCTCTTAACAAGAATATTTTCAAAGGGACAAAGAAATATCTGACCGGATTCTCAAAGGTATTTCTCCCTTTAATCATATTAAAAACCTGTAAATCTGTCACTAGAATTAAAAAGAAAAGAAAACATCCTGTAAAATTTGTGTAACTTCAACTAGAATCCTTCTCCTTAAGTCGTGAAGGTGAAACGTAGAAGCGTTCCAAGCCTTTGATTGGAGTGAATATCACCTGTAGCGACGACGTTTACCCTCCATTGGAAGCGTTCCCTGGTGCAGTGTGCTGACTGTGCAAGTATATCAGGCAACGATATTAACATGATGACACACAACGTTACCTTATCGACACTGTCACTCGATTCCCTTTGACATGAATATTTCAAATGCCTTGAAAGGATTTTATACAAGTCTTACATACGTACGCAAATGCGGACATTCCTTACATACATAATCACCTACATGAGGATGTGTCTTACATATTATATAAATGTAAAAACATATACACATGCATAGATGCATACATACATACATACATATATGCATACACAATCCAAATATGGTTTTGATCAAGATGGCACCAGAGAGAGAGAGAGAGAGAGAGAGAGAGAGAGAGAGAGAGAGAGAGAGAGAGAGAGAGAGAGAGAGAGAGAGAGAGAGAGAGAGAGAGAGAGAGAGAGAGAGAGAGAGAGAGAGAGAATCAACCTGTTTTACAGGCTAAAGTTTTTTCTTGAAAAAAAAAAAAATAGAAAGCAATGTAAGTCTTAAACAAGAAATTCTAAAACTTCGTTGTGTGTTGTGTTGTAAGTGATGCCTTATCTTCCTATGACCAGCAACTGCTCATTAAAAAAATGCGACTTATTTCATATTCTTTTCTTACTACACGAAAAAAAAAGGTTCTGAATCGTATGTTAGCGCGACCAGTTAATGTCATTATTACTCTATACATGTTAATGCATACACACACACACACACACACACACACACACACACACACACACACACACACACACACACACACACACACACACACACACACACACACACACACACACACATACATACATACATACATACATGCATGCATTCATACACACTATATGCGTACTAGAAATATTTTAAATTTGCGTTATATCTATTTACGTTTACTGTTAATTTTCCAATCTTCATAAATTTCAATTGATCGATAAACGTCACGAGCAATTCTCGAAATATTTTTAAGCTTCATTTATCAGAATGTTTGCAATGTACACATGTAAAATGCTTTTCTCGCATCTGTTCATGCATTTTGACCTAGAGTTCATAAGAAGATTAGATTGAACCATGTTGTTCTTTAGTAAATACGATTATTTTAGTGTTTTACATAAGCTAGATATCTGTAAAATTTGTGTGCGTTTGCTTGCATAGATTTAGAACGAAACTCATTGTGGTGTCGAACCTTGCAAAGATGTTTTGTTTGCCAATAACAACACATAAATAAATCTAAAGTTGATAAAGGAAAGAAAATTCAATGAAACTCCTTAGAGAGAGGAAAGTCAGTTTCTCTTCAGACATCCTAACCTAACATTAACAAAAGAATCCAGAAAGTTTAAGCTTGGACATCTTGTTTTCTTAAACTTTAATCCTATGAGAAGTCGTGGAAGTGTTGTGACTCCTAAGAATGGAAACTGCTTCCATCTTCATGCTCAGTTCACGCAACAACCACGCCCATCCCCGCCCATACCAAGCCATCCCAGCCCGGGCACTGACCTTGCGCCGCTTGGTTCAGTGGTTCCTCCTTGTTTTTCAAACTGAAGATGATATGTACTGTGTTCTTGGGGATGCACGCGCGCACACACGCAAACACACACACACACACACACACACACACACTAAAATATATAGCTAATAATTCAGGTCTGAAGCTCTCCACAGTATTACACAACACTCATGTCTTGCCACCCACACAGTGCGCGTCAGGATTTAGCGACAATACCACCGTCTCCATGTCCGGCGAGAGGAGACTCATTAAGATAGCACATGAAAAGACCACTGATCTCACTCTCACCCCAAATGCCTCCACTCTCCCCACCGCAGAAGGTCATCGCCGGACCATATTTGTGAGCGAGGCTGTGTCTACATCCCAAATACGCTTTCATCAGATTTGTTGTGCACTGATTCATGATCCTTTGGCGAGTCGTTTGTTTCGCAGCTCGTGTAGCAATGTTAGTCACAATGATGTAACACTTCTACAGCTTCTAGCTTTATTAATGATCTAAGTGCATTATCATCGTAAATAAAAGTCTGGATTGCTATCTACTCTTTCATCGAAGTCTCCTCCATGATTAGGATATAATTCTTTTCAGACTAGCATGTCTATAAATTTGTAATAGAAAAATATTTTGGGGTTTTCGTGTGTGTGTGTGTGTGTGTGTGTGTGTGTGTGTGTGTGTGTGTCCTCAGATACGTTAGCGTATTGCTTGTCTAATATCCTGAGTAACCGTTTTGATACATTCGTTTCACTATGTCTAAATAAAATGATTAACTTCAAAATTTAGGCTAGTAAATTCACAACATCCATCAATTACCGTAAATAAGCAAAAACCGAAAAGCAACAATGTGAAATGAGCGTCACTGGAACGAACCTCTAGCATGATACATTTGGTAATGAATCTCAAGAACAATTCCTCTTACCAACAGGTTCAACTTGTGTGGTAATCATCCGAGCTGATTCAGTGAAACGAAAATAACAATTGTAATTTTAACTTGAATTCTAAAAAATCCATACTTTGTAGTAAATTCATGATATTAGTGCCTTGCAAAGAAGTTTATCAATGCACAGAATACTCCTTATGAATGTGAATGACATTGAGTTATCCTTTGTGAATAGGAAGACAATTGGTTTGTGATCATTCGTGCTCCCCTGGGTGGCCTGCCTCATCAAGGACTAAGTGTGGGGGTTTCACTTACAACACTGAATTCAGAAGCAGCTTATGAACGTGTAATAATATATCATTGGATAATTTTCAAGGTAAAAAATGCATCCGAACAAGCAATATTGTCATTACATACTTCATTTTTACCCGGCGAGGACAGAATATTTGAGGTTTAAGATCTTGATTTGCACGGCTGCCGGCTGTCCCGGAGGCTGCGCCAGGCAACCTCCTACACGCTGTCTTTCCATGTACTACTCTTATTAACCAATTTATAACATGAATGGCTACCTGCTTATCATTGCAGTGTGTGTGTGTGTGTGTGTGTGTGTGTGTGTGTGTGTGTGTGTGTGTGTGTGTGTGTGTGTGTACAGGCGTCTGACTGTCTGTGTGCCTGTCTGTCTGTTACTGTGTATTTGTATTTGTAGTCCATTTACTTGTAAAATGCACTATAAAAGATTGGCTGTCGAATACCATATATGTTTTTGTTTCAACAATTTTGGTTTCAGCGAAGTCTTCATATAGAACATAAAAGTAACTAACTGATCCACTTTCGCCCATGTAAAACATTGATCAATGGAGGAGAAGGCAGTAGACACCTGCCGAAACGATAATTACCCGCAGTGAGATCTAATAGCACTGGTTCAGGGGGTGCGGTGAACGTATCATTAAAACCAGCTGCGACCTCGCTGAACGTTTCTCTTTGTCTCACAACACAAGGGGGCAGTCACAGCCTGGCCTCTAAAGACAACTTTTTGTCTTCACACAAAACTTCATGCACCTAACTACTCATACATTATTCATGCAAAATAAGAAAAAAAATCAATTATATTAAGCTCATTTAGAGACCGGCACCTCAATGGGTCTTTTTTAATCTTTTTTTTTTTTTTTTTTTTTGGGGGGGTTATTTCCCCTCTTATGTGAAAATGCATTTCAAAGAAAACGAAAAACGTACTGTTACGTAAATTTAATGTCTAAAATAAAATAAGGAAGGAACCCTACCACATTGCATTGAACTGAAAGGAAATATACAGAGCGAACTTGTTAGTGTGGTAGGAACAAGTACGCATGACAGTTAAATAAGTAAACTAGGCAGAGTAAACCCTATGTAGCTGACCCCTTTTGACATAAATTTGGAGGTTTAGGGTTGAAAAGCACCCCATTTCCATTTCATTTACAGTTTACGATACGTGGCGTGAATTCAAGTTGAGAAATCTCGCCTTTTCTGCCCTCACATATGACTGTGCCATAATGCAGAGCAAGTCCTCCTCCCCCAGTCCCAGCATTGATGGTTTTCCCTTATTGGCGTGAAGGAATATATCTGTGGAAAGTCACTATTGTAATTTTACTGCGACGAAATTGTATTTGGAAGAGACCATGTCGTGGTTTGAGTTTCTCTCTTTCTCTCTCTCTCTCTCTCTCTCTCTCTCTCTCTCTCTCTCTCTCTCTCTCTCTCTCTCTCTCTCTCTCTCTCTCCTGAAAATTGTACTTGTGCATATAATCTTTTTTCTGTCAAATTCATCTCAATAAACATTTTCGCTGGTCTTTGGGTAAGCGTTATATTTTATTGTATAACTGAGTGTAAAACAGTATTCAATGTTGTTTATCATTGCACTTGAAAATCAGAGTCACATATATGTTTTCTTTTTCTATCAAACAAGAAAGGAAAAAAAAACATTGAACATATTTTTAAATTGATGATGTGTTTTTTCCTTTATTATGAGAATACCTGTTTAAAATGACATCAGCAATAATGAAAAAAATTTCACAGCGTATGTATCATTATATATATATATATATATATATATATATATATATATATATATATATATATATATATATATATATATATATATATATATATATATATATTTAGAACTGAAAATTTAGTTCGGATGTTTCCTCTTTCGATGGAAGAAGTTAAGAAGAGCTATGCACATTTGAATAATATCTTACACATCCAAGCACTGTTGGTAAATACTGTTATCCACAGTAGACTCTCCCATTATTCTTTTATGTTGCAAAGACCTTGTCACCATCTCACAAAATTAAATTCCACCAATGTTCTTAGTTTTGCCGGAATCCAAGATACCAAATTAACTGGTAATAACACCACAGACATGTACCCTTGTATCTCAGGTATAACTCATAAGGAATAAACAGCGTATTTTTTTTCTTTTTTTCACTTTGCATATCCTGACAGGTTTCTTCTTTCGAAACTCGCCGCCCTCATGTATCAAACGTAACGACAGAAGACTCCGCCTGCAGGTAGCGTATGTAGACAACCAGGGTTAAAATGTGGCCCCGGCGACTCAGTTTTCCAAAAGCAAGCAGGTTCTTCTCATAAACTTTGGTGCTTCGTCCAAAAAAAAGTGCAAATTGTTTTTCATTATTTTTTTGAGTTACTGTACCCATAATGTGCCTTTTCATATATAAGGAAGTGCAGTAATCGTTGTTTATGAGTTTATTGAGGGCTCTCGTGCTGGGAAAGGAAGGTTCAAGAGGATTTAGTGTTTGAAATGGCGTGTTTGCATGTCATCAGAATCTCCCATGGTCATGAAGGATGACAAAGAGCGACGTGCGATTCAACTCAGCTCGGAAAACCAGTTTTAGAATTGCAAGAAGAAAAAAAAATCAACAACTCAGCGTGTCTTTTTACTTTAGATGTCAAAAAAAGAATAGGTCAATTAAAGTAATGTGATTACTTTGGTGATACATATTAAACTTATTTGTAGAATTCTCTGTCATCACAATGTCTCAATTTGCAGAAGGCTTATGAAATGTTGCAAAAAGTAAAGAGAGGACAAGAGGAATGGAAAGAAGAAATGTTTAGTTCAGCTGTCTTCTCATGCACATTTCTGATTTTTTTTTTTTTTTCACATTTCCTTATTACCTCCATTGCCCCCTTTCTTCCATTTTCGTTTTTCGATTATCGAATTTGAATATTGGAATTTTTCACTATTATGTTTTACTGTTATAAGTATTTGATATTTCTTTTTTTTATTATCTCCCTATCTCTATTTTCCCGTATTTGTATGTTTCTCTCTCTCTCTCTCTCTCTCTCTCTCTCTCTCTCTCTCTCTCTCTCTCTCTCTCTCTCTCTCTCTCTCTCTCTCTCTCTCTCTCTCTCCAATACGTGAGCGTGTGTTGAAACAAGTGAGACAGGAACTCCGTATCATTATTGTTTTTATGACTCCCTATTAAGTAAGATCACGAGGTTTTTCTCCAGACTTTTTAACTCTTTTACCTGCTAATTTTTATAAGATAAAATGATGATGATATCAGAATATTTTCATATAATTGCGCACATTTCAGTTATATTTTTATGGGAAAGCTTGTTTTATGCCAGTTTTAATGCAAAGTATTTTTTTGTTCTTTCGTTCTTTTTCACATTATCCGTTTGGTCTTTATCTCCAGGAACAGGTTAGTGAAGGCAGCGGTCAGGGCAATTAATCTTATACTTTTACTTGCTGAGTTACGAGTCGGCGACGTGTGAGGAGGTGGTGGTGTATCTGGTTTAGTAGCACCTGGACGTCTCATGGAGCAAGTCCAGGTGGGGCATTATCTATTGAGTGTCGCATTCTTTGTAACAGAGGAGCGCTGTTGCATCACCGAACTAAGGCCATCTCAGATACCTTATCGCTCCTTAAAGATTATTTTCGTCCTCTCCTTGCAAGCTATCTGAGTCACTTTCTAGCCCCAGTATTGATAAGAAAAGTGGTTCACGCTGAATAAATTGGTTCACTTGTTTCTTGCTTTTTTGAGGGGAGAGAAACACAAAAGGTCTTGAGATAAAGGATTAAAAAAGTCAAAGGTACGTGGTTGTATTTTCCCGGTACAATGAGTCCAACATCGTGACTTTCTTTTTCTTGGAGATTTCATACGTATTTTTTCCGAATTTCACAACAGAAGAATTTCCGACGGAAAGGATCCAGGTAGACGAAGGGAAGGGAAGGAGGGAGTCAAGAAAAACGAATGAATAACAAACAAAAAGAAGGAAGGAAGATAGTAAAAACTGTCCTGCGCTTTTTTTTCTTTTTTCTTTTGTTTTTTTGTTTGTGACTGAGAAAAGAAGAGAGTGGTGCGTAAGTTATGGATGGACATGAGTCAGCTGGTTGAAGACAATATTAAGTCCGTGGTCCGAAACTTTTTTCCCTCCTTATCTTATATCGTGAATTTGGAGAGGCAAATTATGTTTACCTTTACCCTCTTCTTTGATACCTTTCATCACAGCCTGGCGTTGAGATCAATATGGAAATCCTCGCACTGTCCCCTTTCATTAGTCGCAGCCAACTCCCCTTAGCTTGTCATTTTCCCAGGAGAGGCTTGGATCGCCGGGTTTGGGGGCAGGTTGCGATGTGCTCCTAACGCCGGAAAAGGAGGCCAAATTATGCGATAGGAGACAGACGAACCTTATTTAGCTCTGCGTTTGATCGCGGGACGGCAGTGGGTGTCGGAGAGGGTGACGGTGTATTGTCTTCAACCACAATTAATGACGCCTTGACTACTGACGCGACGAGAAGAAAGTGAACCAGGTGGCGGAGAGCTGATAGGGACGGCAAAGTGGAGGGTAAAGTATAGAGGTGCGCTGGTAGGAAGAAAGGGAAGGTTAGACAACAAAGGGTAGAGAAAAGTCAGCGGAGGGATAATTGAGTCAGTTCTGAGGCTTAAAAAAAAGTGAAAGGTGAGGGAGGAATGTTGAGAAGTGACTGAAAAGGAGGTGAAAATAGTCAGCGATGTTACTCAAAAGGAGAAAAGGTTATCAGATGAAGGATAAATTGAACGATAGATTTGTAAGGAGAAAAAGAGTCGAGATTGTGAGAAATAAAAGAAAAATGTATGGGAGAAGGGAAGATGGATCATGGGAGGAGAAAAAATAGATGTTTCACTCAAGATTGAAGATAATCGATGGGTTAACTCAATACGCGTCCAGGTGATAGTCTTTGGTAAATGAAGGTACGTGTATGAGGCCCTTTTACCCTTTCCATCATCTCCCCCTTCTCTTCCTTCTTTCCTTCCTCTTCCTCCTCTTCTCCCTCTGAAAAACCGAGCAACCACTACCATCAGCCCCACCTCTACTATTGCCGTGGTGCCTCCGCGGGGTTGAAACCATCGCCTTGTGGTGACTCGTATAACACCCTTAATGAAATCGTTAGTATAGGGTAGGCAATATTCCGCCCCCAACGCAGGTGCTCCGCCAATGAGCCACAACACTACGCTCGTACCTTCGGCGTGATATTGGAGTTTTTGGCGGGGTGTATACTTAACCTCATTGCCAGCTTGCCGAGTTCCATCACCCACCTGCCAACGTATTAAGTGGTAACGGACAATTATGTATGCATGTAGACGGGCTGCTCGCCAAATTTATCCCTCGAGATGGTAGGAATTACTCGTCAGCGTCAGATAATTCAAAGATACCAGCAGATGGAGAACCCTAGAATGAATTTCAGGTTTTCTGGTTACCTAAGGCGTGGGCAGGACGGAGGACAGTGTTCAGGACGCAGGCGGCGGACCACAGAAACGAGCAGACATATTTCACACTTACCGCGGTCATTTATACACTAATAGCGTCATTACGTGATAGCGAGAGGGAGAGGGGACTAGGTAGAGAGACGTCTTGTATTCGGTATTTATGTGTCACATTTGTACGTTTCTTGAGCATTCTAGTGAAGTCTCACTAAAAATATGAACTGGTTTTAGCACGAACTCTTATATACGTGAAAGTAGAAATTATCCTACTCATAGTTTGAAAGTTATATGTAGTGAAAGGTGCAAAACGTCAACTAAATATCTCATTTGTACTCCCACACTGATGACTAGAAAGAAAAACTGGTTCATCATTCCAAAAATAGGAGTAACTGTTTTCTTTCTGCAAATGCTGTGACTTTACGTTGTTTATTTCATCATAGATTACCGTTCTTGTAGTAACAATAGAAAAGCTGTGGCAGGTATTGAGAGGAGTGCAGTAGATGGACTTCAATTGAAAGAGGCCAAGAGTTTCCTCAAGGCAATCCTCTCTTCCTCTAAGACTTCGGTGTGCAAATGAAGTTGTCTAATACCAATATGGGTCGTTAATGGTAGAAATCATTAATTTCGGAGCGGACTTAATAATCAGATTGTTAGTTCTGAATCACTAGGGACCTTTAACTAGTCCAGCACCATAAACATTTTTTTTATATTCATTCTGCTTACTATCTGGCGATGTAACTTCAAAAACTTATGTAGGGATTGGAATAATGAAGACTGGCTATTCATCTTTTGATCTCCATAAACCTTTCCTAATGTTAATGAAATCGTCAAATCACCGCCAAATCTCATGATAAAAATGGAAGGGGTTACAAGAAGATCAGAAAGATATATGAATGAAGGCGATCGGTGGAAATAGGTTGGTATATTTCATACACAAACTATCACGTGCAAATTTTCGTAACTTTTCCTATTTTCTAATGTTCGTATGTGCTTAATGTAACGAGTCATAGAAAGGTTAGTGTGTGTGTGTGTGGGAGTGGCAGTGGAAGAGCAGGAGTGACGGAACGGTCAGCCACTCACTTGGTCAGATAAATCGTTAAACTTTGCCCTCTCTCCCCACTACGCCTCTACGCAGCGCCGTCCAACCTGCTCTCTGGCCAGTAAACGTCGTCTTTCATATATCTTTAATGAACAATGAATTAACTCCAGATTTGATCGTGGAGGACTTGTAGAAGAGTCCACAATATTAGGACACCCTGACCCCTGGGGAGGCTCAGTTGGTAATGAATGCTCCCCAACCTGTGATTTATGTTCCTGATAAGATTCCACAAACTAGAAAACGAGGAAAGTAGCATTTCTCAAAACCACGAAGACAGGATTAAATTGGAGGGGACTGTCTTATGCTGATGAGAAAAATAGTAGGTTGTGGCTTAGAATCTAATTGTCTTTACATTATACCAGGAAGTTTTTGCTCATATGTGACCATAAAAATCCGAAGCAACAGTAGTATCAGCCTATTTGATTTCACTGCAGGACGTATCATTACCCACAATGGTGATGTATCTAGTTCAGGGCACTCTAGCCTGGTGAATATAGCATGAAATGATGCAAAAGGCTAACCTGTACACGCAACCATGAGCCAGTTGGTTTCTTTGTATCACGTTTTAGTTCACTATACATGCATCGCAAAGTAATGGATAAAAATAATTTTACTTATACTCATGATATACAGCAAAAACAATCAACGTACGAATATAAAACAAGATTAATCACCAGATCATGATCATAAGTAACAAGGGGAAAGGAAAAAGCTAATTAATTTACTGGTTAAGCGATACATTACCGCTATCACAGCAGGGTCATATGACACACATACATATGCAGAATAAGAAAAATTCAAAAGATGCTGGAGTGGAGAGTAGGAGGAAGCTTTGCCGCTGGGTGAGGAGCTGCACATTGCGGTTGGATTATGATAACGCTGGAGGCGAGTCGCTAGGAACATCCTGTCCTGCGACCCGCCCTTACTCGAGGCACACAAGCGCAAGGGGAAAAATAGCATATTCTGGTTACATTATAATAACATGTCTCTTCACCAAATAAATGAGTGAAAATGCGCCGCTTTCACCGCTTAAAATACCTATTCCCTCCACAGTAAATACACCTGTTTTTTTATTCATCCATTTTTTTGTCCATCTGTCGGTCAGTGTGTTAGTCTATCTGTATACTGGTTATTTTTCTCTCTGTATATATACCAGCTCCTTTACCACTTTGCTCTCTCTCTCTCTCTCTCTCTCTCTCTCTCTCTCTCTCTCTCTC
>CM035203.1:14895367-14900409 GCA_020233015.1 Callinectes sapidus | reverse complement strand
CTCTCTCTCTCTCTCTCTCTCTCTCTCTCTCTCTCATACACTCCTGACCTCCACACACGCACACTGCCACGCCCTATGTACTACGTATAGCCACGCCGCAGTCCCTCTCAGCGGAAGGGCTTTTGTCTCAGTGCTACGGGGAGTTGTAATGAAAATTATCGTAAATGATGACGCTGCCTCCTTGCCGGAATATTCATGAGGGGACTACACGCTCACTGCCGCTCTATATAATACCGCGACGTTTGTATCACGGCCGACGTCGCTGCGAGCACCTGTTTACCCGACCTCATTTGCATTTATTAGTCTGTAAAATGTTGTCTCTCTCAATTAGCTTTCACGGCCAGCGGTCTGTGCGAGCCTCCATCAGCTTGCAAGTGGATCCAGCGCACCCTTGCATGCAGAGAAACGAAAGGATTTACATGAAGGAAGTATATGTTAGTACTAAAGATACTTACTCCTATGTGGAAGTTTTTTCGGTATATGTATGAATTACCGTGTTATATTAAATGATAGGAGTGTTCGAATTTACTCGAAGTATTCGTAATATCTCAGGAAGGAAGTATGTGTTAGTACTAAAGATACTTGCTCCTATGTGGGATTCTTTTGGGTATATGTATGAAATTACCGTGTTATATTAAATTACTGGAGTGTTCGAATTTATTCCAGGTATTCGAAATATCTCAGTATTTCTAAATGTGTTTGTCAGGTAATTTGATTCTATTGGAAGTAAAAGTAACCACCATGAAGCATAAACTCATGGAAAGATATTACAACACATGTTTATGCTACTTGGAGAAGCTCACTCCTGGACTCTAATCTTTATCTTGAATGGTAAAGTATTCTTAGTACTACACTCTGTTTGTTCAGCCTCCTCGTCTTGTTTTCCTGTTCATCCCTTTCTTGTCTTCGTTATTGTATTTTATTTTTTCAGTCTCTTCCTGTTTCTGTTTCTGTTCTTTTTCTATTTTTTTTATTTCCTTTCCTTATTTCTTTATTTTTTTACTCCACCTCTCTCTTCCTTATCTTTTACCGTCGATTTAATGTTCCTGTTCTTCTTTTTACTGTTTTATGTTCTTTTTCCCCTCTTATTCTTATTCTCGTTCTTTTCTTCTAGTTTTCCCTCTTCATCTTGTTCCCGTTCTTGTTCTGTTTCTGTTTTTTTTTTTCCGTTCTTCTTCTTATTATTATTACTGTTATTCTTATTCTTATTCTTATTCTCCTTTTTTCCTCCTCTTTTATTTCTATTTTTCTTCTTTTCTTTTCCTCTTTTTTTATCTGCTTCTCGTTTTTACTTTTCTCCCTCCTCTCCCTCATCTTCATCTCCATCTTCCTATTACTCCTGTTCTTTCTCCCTACTGCTCTCCTATCTTATCCATCCTACCTCCCTCTTCCTTCCCCTCTTGTCCACTCTTTCTGCAATTTCCGACGCTCGTGTATGTGAATAAAAGAAAAGGTTTCCGGAGACTCCATCACATGATAGAAAAGTACATTTGCCTTCCCCTTCACTGCTCTATTATTCATCAGTGAACCTCTCGGGCCAGCGATGATAGTAGCGGCCAGTGGGAGAGAGAGAGAAATAAACAGAGGGTACAAGCGATAGACGATACCTAATTGCAGGTGTTAATGCCCCACGCCAATTACTTAACAATTTTCAGCCAGTTGCTTATGGTAAGGTAGCATCAAGGGACCCCTGAGCAGGCTGGAGGCGCCCACCGACCTACCCTTCGGTCCTACCTTCCCCCAAATACGGCAGGTGATTGGAAGCTTTGAAAGTTTATTGTTAGTCGAGTGCCTCTGCTTTGAGGTCAGACAAGCTTATTTCATTAACAAATGCCTTTTAAAATTGTTTCTACAGGGGTTTGTTGGTATAAGAGCGGCTTCCTACACCCACTGAAGGTCCATAAGACCACAGCGGCACAAAGACCGGATCGCGGCGGCCAGGCCACATCTGGACACTGGTCTCGCCAAGCCTTCACCGCTCCAGATGTGGCCCAAAGTACCACCTTGCCAGTGTAATTCTCGCTCGACTTACTCACGCGTGCTCTCTGAAGCTGACAAAATCAAACTGTGCATTTTTTCTGTTGGTTTAAAGGCGAGAATTTTGCATAATAAGTTTCATAGATTGGCGGTGTCTCGTGTGCACGTAATTAGCAACTTCAGGTTTGGCCTGTTGAATATTACGTTTGGCTTAAGCCGCCACACCTGATCAGCATCTGGGGAGAGAGAGTGTGGGTTTAATCGTCCTTGTTATCATCATTATTACCATCATTATTATCATCAATTTCATTATCAGGTGCATGATTATCGTGCTCTTGATTATACTTGCCTATGGTAATCAGATTCATTTTCATAATTACCGCCATGCTTTATCACTGCGTTGGTCACCGAGACACCCACCAACACTTCCCGCCTGCTGCCGGCTATCACTCATCACTCGCTCACCAATGACATAATACAACTGTTCTTTGGTTTCCCTCGGCTGAATGTTAATGAACTTTTCTCTAATATCACTCTCCATTCGATCCCTCTGTGCGATCCCTACAGCTCAGGTTCCGCTGGGAAGACTCCACCACGCCGCCGCTTTTCTGTTTCGTACCCAAGACATTCATATGCTGGGGAGTGCGGCGGGTAGCGAGGGTGCCCGTCTACCAGCACCTTCCTGCCGGTTTTTACGTGGCTGGTGATGGCGGGGAGACGCGTTACCTGCCGGTGATTTCGCGAGTTGAAGGGCCTTCAAGTGCTGCATTCGGAGAAGTAACGGATTTAAATGTTCCTTTAATAGAATCTGATCTACATGTATCTTCTATTTCCCGGCGGTACACGAGTGCCTGGAGATTATTAAGTCTACTTGATACGTGGCGCAAGGGAGTTTGATCCTTTATACGCCCTCCTTACACTCTTGAATTAGGATTGATCTTACACAATTCGGATAACGAACCTGCTCTTTTTCTCTGAGCACGAGACATGTAAATTAAATTAGTAATGGTGCTGAACCTAATTTCTATCCCGTTCAAGTGGTATTAGAACCTACGTACATGATACTAATACAAGGGAACAAAATATATTTTTCTTAATCTGCTTGGGTTTATTCCTGATATCAAAATCTCTCGTTGAAAACCTTACCCCTTGAAAAAAAATGTTCATTAAATAACTCGACTAAAAATCCTATGAGACAGATAGAAATAAAACTCATGAATGAAGATCTATATGTATTATTACACACACAAGGATCCTGAGCTGCACCAAGACAATTAAATCGTATATAACTCACAGAACCTCCTTTGCAATCAGCTTCTTTTGCTTATGATCACATCGAGAAAAGAGAAGCCTGAGTTTCTTGAGAAAAAAATTACTTATACCACATTGTATATTCTCCTCTTTAAGAATTATTTGTATTATGTAGCGAGTTTTCCTTAAGGTTGTTAGGATGATATTGAAGTGTGTGATGTTTCTTCTGTGTTTTTGCTTCAACATGTCTTGAGGCATTTAGTTGAGTAGAGGTGAAGAGAGGAATAGGGTACAGATATTACTGAAAAAAAAAAAACACTATTTTCATCATCCTCCCTTCTAAAGACACGAACGCGAGAACATTTCACACGCGCGCGCGCGCGCGCACACACACACACACACACACACACACACACACACACACACACACACACACACACAGTAGAAGTGGATGGAGTTACTGATTGTATTGACAGTCCTTGAATGATTGCGTGTTTCATCATTGGTTTGTTAAGTAAGAATCAAAATATTATTGTGAGAACCACGTTTTCGTCGCCGTCTGAATAATGGCAGGGTGTGTTAAGCGAATTTTTTATTATCTTGTATTATATTCTTATGCAGATTAGCTTTTTTTTTTTTTTTTTTTTTGTTCTCTTTCTTGTTTCACAATTACACATTTTTTTCAATGATCGCTTACAAATTTCAGACACGTAATTTTATATCCAGAAAAAAAAAACTCATTATATGATTTTTTTCCTTATATTTGTACAAGCAAACAATATCAACTGTACACGGAATGTCAAGATAGAATAAATTTGTTGTAAAATGGTTAATATAAAAAAATGGTGATCATACAACAGAACGTGGAGAGCCATCTTAGTCATGTTCATTCTTTCTTTTATCATTGCCGTCGTAGTCACAACTTCCACCAGCACAGTCACTATCATTGCTACCATCACCACCGCCATCAGCCACCAATCACTACAATTGGCCCCGCTCCCACGATCACCACCTCCTACAACTATATAGCCACCGTCACTATCAGCAATTTGAACACCACTAGCAAAATCACCACCATTATCACCACCGTTGCCTACACCACCTCCACCACCTCCACTGCCATAACCAGCCATTGCCAACACCGCCGATACCATCACTACACGAAACATAGGCAGCTGCAGGAGTAACAACAATAGCAAAACCACCACCACTAGCACACTTAATGATAATAATGAAGATAATAGTAGTAGTAGTAGTGATAATAATAACAATAACAATAATGGTAATAATAATAATAATAATAATAATAATAATAATAATAATAATAATAATAATAATAATAATAATAATAACAACAACAACAACAAAAACACAACAATAAAACAACAACGACTTTTCAAGAGGATTTTCAAAAGCTTTAAACTCTCTCACACACACTCTCTCTCTCTCTCTCTCTCTCTCGCTCTCTCGCTCTCTCTCTCTCTCTCTCTCTCTCTCTCTCTCTCTCTCTCTCTCTCTCTCTCTCTCTCTCTCTCTCTCTCTCTCTCTCTCTCTCTCTCTCTCTCTCTCTCTCTCTCTCTCTCTCTCTCTCTCTCTCTCTCCAGGTGAAATGTTAACACAACGCACCTGCAACTCCCACCCCGTGCCTAGTTTGCCATAATGAGGAGGTTGTGTCGCAGAATGGCGCATCTCATTTGAAGACCGTGCTGCCCCGACACCTGCACGTCGCTGACAAGTCAATCGTGTGCAGTCTATACACAATTATGATTAGTATCAGCGGCCCGGCCATGTAACCTTCTGAAAATGATCACAGG
>CM035203.1:14882867-14890367 GCA_020233015.1 Callinectes sapidus | reverse complement strand
TTTTATATAAGGCACCTGACACAATGGTTACACGTGTTACCTGTGCCACTCGTCGCTTAACGAAGGCACAGGTGTTTGATGTAGACACTTAAAATTCCACTGTATATTTGTTAACGAATGTTTTCAATACGTTTCTATCCCTCAACACAAAAGCCATGGAGATATCAATCATCGCTTAGCTTTGTAGTTCCATCAGTAACAATGAAAGATGTGTTGTGCTACCTAACCATTCAATAAGACAGTATTTGAGGTGAAGGAAGCAAGGATGCGTCCAACAGTAGCATATTCCAATTGCCTTTAAGTGAACGTCGTAAGAGCCTCATTACATACAACAGTTGTGATTGTCAGCCACTATCTTTTTTATCTCCAACTTCCTATTTGCCGAAGGTACTTTGCAAAATGAGTGTCAGTGATGATTGCATGGATAGCGAATGAAGTAACTTGTCAGGAAAAAAACACATCCTGCTTTCTAATAATGCAAGTTTTATCTAACCATCCATCCATTCAATACCAGGAACTACCCTCCCGGTATGAGGTGTAAGTGATGATATTTACAGACAATAGTACTTGCCCGCTCCTTAAGGCACCAAAGAATGCATTAGGATCAGCTCTCGTCCGGCACAATTCAACACGCAAGAGTTATAAGAAAACGTACGTTACCAGGAACTATACATAATGGGTGGATGAGCTCTAAGAACAGTATTACAAGACCAGTTCCAGTAATTCTCACACCAGCAATCACCGCAAAACAGTGCTGCGAACAGTGACAGATGGAGCATCCCAAAGGCAACTCCTGACCATTTATGTCCGAAACACCCTGGCCACCTGGAAATTTATGGCAAGAAGGGACATGTAGAAACAGACATCACACGAGAGTTATTAGGCGAGAACTCAGCGGCATCGAGACAATCTTTAATTTCATCCGCACTAAAGCTCCATCACTGCCAGTCACTTCCAACCCACATTGTCCCCAGCGTTGCAAACTTCCTCCTCAGGCAAACAAGTGCTTTCTTTGCACACTGCCTGAGGCCATCTTAGTTCTCATCCCTCAGCAGCTATAAATGAGAACACAAGACAAGTTTGTATTAGTGAAACTCTCTCTCTCTCTCTCTCTCTCTCTCTCTCTCTCTCTCTCTCTCTCTCTCTCTCTCTCTCTCTCTCTCTCTCTCTCTCCTGCAGTAGTTACGCTGCAATTGACATATTCGCGGCAGTTCCTATTCATGACTCGCAATGAAACATAAAGCTCTCTTTTTTTCCAGTAACGTTCACGATGCATACCTACACGCTCCTAATATGCCTCACTCACACTATGCTGGCAACGCTCATGGCACCTCCGCTTTTCCTGTGCGGCCTCACCTCGTAAGCTGCGTTGTTGTTGCGAAGCAAGGGTGCACTCGTCATGTTACAGTGGACATATACTATTGTTATTAACTTGCGTTTTAAGGTGCCTGCAGACCATTGACAGCAGGTATGTTGTATGGGTTCAAGTTACTCAGAATGAGAAACCCTGTATGAAAAAGTGGGTAAGAAAAACCGTATTGATTAGTGTCGGTGTAACGAATAGATCAGAGCATGACATGAACTTAAAACTCTAACATGGAGTGTACAACGAGTCATCTCTAGTCTTTTACGTGAATCAAGGCCGTGAATCACATACACACACACACACACACACACACACACACACACACACACACACACACACACACACACACACACACACACACACACCTCTTGCGTGGTTCCCAGTCATTCATCAGGTAGAAGGCGTCCGTAGTTATTAAACAGTTATTTGTAGCGGCCTCCTCATAGCGGCGAGGGGCGGTGGGTGGGCAAGCCGCTGAGCCCACCAGCCGCTGCCACGCCGCACCTCCCTGTCACCTCGTGTGGCGGCGGCGACTCCTCCCGCCGCGAGGGAGAGTTAATGGGAACCTGTTAATTGTTATTCCTAGATGGATATCATTATTTATCTTGGTTGATGTTACTAAATACTAAATACACAAGTACCATCCCCTTATAAATACAAAGGTAAACAGAACATATTGAAGATGATGGTGATTGTAAGTTATTGCGCAAATGGAAGCGATAAAAGCGATATATGTATTGGGGAGGTTTAGTATAATGTAATGATAACATAAATCGCACATCAGTTAATTAAGGTTATATAGATGTGATGTGATTTATACTTGTAAACCTTTATATGCGTCAACAGTATTAGAAACGGCTTGAGAATAATATGAAGTGTAGCCCTTACAAAACCAAGTAATGTGTTGTGTTATGGAAACTCCCGCGTTTATGGCACGTGGGAAGGAGGGAGGAATAGAGGAAGAGAGAGGAAAGGTGTTTGGTTACAGTGATACATACAAAACTTAACAAAAAAACATCTATTTTGGAATCAGATAAAAAAAAAAGCTAAATGAAGAGTAATAAGAGAAATATACAGAAAGATAAATATGAGATAAAATGAAGTTTGTTAGATGAAAAGAAATTAAGGAGAGAGAGAGAGAGAGAGAGAGAGAGAGAGAGAGAGAGAGAGAGAGAGAGAGAGAGAGAGAGAGAGAGAGAGAGAGAGAGAGAGAAAGCTTTGTCTATCCTGGTCCCTACATTCACAACCGGTTCCTTATCTCACGAACGATATATCCCTCTTCGGCGGCTTTATGGATTATCCAGTCCCTGTGTGGTATTACAGTACCTCTATCGCTGATCACCTTCATTCGCGAGGACCAGCTGACCGCACCGCTTGTATACGACTAACATGCGACATTTTTTTTTTTTTCACTTGCTTACGGAAAGACACGCGAGATTGCACCATTGTCAGGGTAGAGAAAAGCTTTGTTTACTTAGAAATCACTACTCAAAGGGTTTGTAAGTCGTGGTGTAAATACTGGGTTTAGTGTAACACTGTGTTTTTATTTGCTTATAGAGAGATTCGTAAGATTGTGATTTTGTCGGGTTATGTAATGTCATAAAGATTTACCGTATTTACTCATGAACCGATACTTAGAGGATAAGTAAATAGCGGCATAAATGTAGACTTTAGTGTATGATCGTTCTCTTATTTGTTTATAGGGAGACACAACAGATTGTTGGGATTCAGATTACAGGTAACGCCTCTAGGTTACGCCATATTTACTTAAAATGTGCCACTTAAAGGAAGCTTAATCGCAGCGTAAAGATTGTGTTCTGAGCCAGATGACACCTTCGGGAAGTGAAAGACAGTTTGAGAACTCAGGGCTAAACTTTTGTCTGGGTGTTTGTTTAGAAAGGGACGTAGCTAGATGGTGGTTAGGAATAGCCACTTAAAGGAACGTAAATCGTGTTAGTGAGTAAGAATTTTGATCTGAAAAATGCTCTGATGGTATGAAAGACTACCTTAGAACAATAAGCGATAAACTTTTCTGTGTCTTTGTTTTGAAAAAAAAAAAAAAAAAAAAGATAAATATATATCTTTGGAGACCAACACTCGAAAGAAGCCAAATAATGGGCAGCATTGTGTACGAGAAAGTCATTTTAGTGACGTGAAGGACTGCTTGAAAACATTCAACGATAAACTTTGACCAGTGGTGCTATTTAGAAAAAGAAAAATGTAGGTATCACTTAAAGAAATGGCCAGTTAATGGAACTATAAGTATGCACTATGGTAGATTTTTACTCTGGAAAGCAAAACAAAGGAATAGCTGTCTTTGAGTACTCTATGAGATTACTGTTTACCAACATCTGCCAAAAGAGAAAGAACAAAATAGTTCTTATTTCCTAAATTACTACATATAAGAAGCACCAATATAGATATTTGCACTGCATGATGTTTTAGTGAAATGAAGGAACGTTCGAGTACTGTAATCTAGAAACCTATACAAAAACATGAATCTCTTTGTATGAAAAATACTTGTTAAATAAATCATATGTATCGTACGTACTATGTAAATCTTTTGAAGTGGACGATTAACTGATGAAGGGGCGTTTGACGACTTCAAGATTAAACTTCTTTTCAGTGTCCTTGCTGATAAGTGGAGAAATTTAAATATTATTTTTAAAAAAATGTACTGAAAGCTAGTTAATGGAACGAAAACTATACAGTGTGGTAGAATTGTTAGCTAGTTAACTGGACGACCATTTGTTTACTGTAAGTGATAAACCTTTAACATCATCTTTGTTAAGGAGAGAAGAAATGAAGTTCTTGCTCTTAAAATTACCACTTGAAGTAAGGTAAATAGTGGTATTGACGCGGAGTTGCAACGGAAAATACACTGGTGACGTAAAGGACTGTTTTAAAACACTTGAGTGATAAACTTTTGCTAGCGTCCGTGTTTGTGAAGAGAGAAAGCTTCATCTTTTAATCTTAACACTGTTTTTACCTTTGTCTATTCAATCAGCGTAAAGACAGAGTTCCGTGCCAAGCTCCACCTTGATTACCTGAAAGTAGCAGATGCCATCTCTGACCAATATATATATTTTTTAGCGTCTGCTAAGAAGTGCAGAATAAGCTCATTTCTTTATTTTTGCGCCAGTTTCTTTTGTGTTTCCTTCACTTAGAGGAAACATAAAAACACAAGAAGCACAACATCATGCACCCTGAAGGTCTAGGCGACGAAAAAAGTGACTTGATTGAGAATAAAAATGAGTAAAAATCGAACGGCTACACACACACACACAAACACACACACACACACACACACACACACACACACACACACACACACACACACAAACACACACACACACACACACACCTGTTCACCCGGGAGGTTTTAAGTGGCCTTTTATTTTCTCTTTAATACAACCTGTCTCGCGGGGAAACGCAGAGTGCGTGGACACGGCCCGGATTTCATTCTCCACCCACGACATGACTCCCTCCCATCCCATCTCCCCTCGCCCCGCCCGCCCCTGAGAGACGCCCTACGCGCCACCACTTAAACTGCAGGTATTTGATGAGTAACATTCTTGGAGCTGAAATCCGGTCCCGTGCAGTGTCCGGACTCGTTCATCACTTAATGGCGCTAATCGGCCTCCGTGAGAGTGTTGACAGGGTGGGAAGGCATGCTGGTGTGGCTGGGCGGGTTGGTGGTTGGTGGTAGTGCTATCAGCCGGGACATCAAACAGTATCGCGGAGTCTTGAACCATCCGATGCTCACTCCCCTTTATTACTTTTAGAGCAATTATCGTGTTTTTTTTTTTTTATGTGTGTGTGTGTGTGTGTGTGTGTAAGTGTGTCTGATTTCTACCTTGGTGAAAGCTACGTAATTTTAATTTATTTGAACATTTTGTTTGAGATTCAGAAAATGTTATTTCCTTTTTATACTTCATTGCGGTTAGAAATTTAGGAGTATCTGCGCTGTGAAAATTACGTAGTGTTTTGGGGGATTCCGAGAATATATTTCTGTCTGGTACATCATTGTTGTTGAAGTTTTCATTTTCATTCCCTTGTCTTACGTTGCCTCAACCAAACCCCACTTGTTTGCAGGCGTATTTAAAGCCCATTTCCTAATTGACAAAAGGGTGATTTCGAGGCCTCCACGCGTGCTTCCTCCTCCCCGCTAGCAGGCTGCACCAGACACTCCTCGGCCAGAACAAGAAATGGCTGTAGCAATCATTGAAGATACGGGGCAGCGGCAGCGTGTCTGACCAACATTCATCTCGGGCGAAGGAATCAGATAAGAGTTCGATTAGTATTCTCACCAATGGACTTCATCATTGAATTTGCACTTGAACCTTATAATACTACTCTCCAATGCAAATTCAATCCATGTGTGGGGTTTCGTTGTGTATCATTTAGTGTTTTTTTTTTCTGTTTTACTATTTGTAGCATTTTTATGGCATCTGATCCTCATGGTGTATTTTGTGCTTCTTGCCTGCAATCAGAGACAAAAGACTTACAAGTAACTGCTGGCAACTGCGCAAAACACGTGTTTATTGAGTTTTTTTTCCTTTTGTCTGAGTGTACAATATGATAACATGGCTTTTGTAATAATTTTGTGTGTCTGGGTTTCTCTTCTCAATCGCTTTCCCTTCTTGCGTAGAATCTACCATCCTCTCCTTACCTTTCTCCCTCATTTTCTCCTTCTCCTAACTCACGCAGGTCGGGAGGATCATCTGAGGTCAATCGGGGTCACGAGTGCCTGTTTACTCCATCGTAAATATTTTTTTCTCTCATCCTCTCCCTTTCCTCTTTCTGAATCACCAGGAATGCTCACACACGGACTTTATGCCTTAGTGTTGTCCGCTGAGCTATGTAAGTCTCTGCTGATCCTCACTGCTCCACCAAAGTAATTTTTGAACTTGAGAGAGAAATCACCACAATATTCTGAATTCTAGTGTCCTCGGAAATACGTAGGAAAGTGACTGAAAGTGTACCCCATAAACACAAGCATTCTATTGGAGGGGAGGTTTAATGACAGAAATTTCCGTGATGATGGACGCTGATACGAATGAGCAAAGTCGATGATTAAGAGGATGAATGAACCGAGTGTCCAAGAAAAAGAAAACGAACTTCTCTGCTGTTACTGAAAAACGGCGTGAGGTGGTTGCCGCTAATGTCCGGTTGATAACGAGGCATGTTCCTGTGTGTTGCCCCGCGGCGCCTTCTCGGCTTTTAATGGGGGTCTTGAATGTTAGGAGTGAGGCGAGACACGGAGGGCAAGAGCTGGAGTGGCGATGGTGTCTGATTTTGTGTGTGTGTGTGTGTGTGTGTGTGTGTGTGTGTGTGTGTGTGTGTGTGTGTGCGTGTGCGTGTGCGTGTGTGATCTTTCAATGCGTGCAGGGACGAGGGCTACTAGTGTGTGTCTGCAAGAAATTATATTGTTAGGCTCCTTGGAATTTTTGTACATGAGAGAGAGAGAGAGAGAGAGAGAGAGAGAGAGAGAGAGAGAGAGAGAGAGAGAGAGAGAGAGAGAGAGAGAGAGATAGTGTACAAATAAAACTTTTCGTTTCTCTCTTCTTTTTGTGTGTTTGCATGTCGACTTGTTTGTTTACTCGTAAGTCTCTCAAGCTCATCCTCTCTGTCTTTCTTTGTGTGTGTGTGTGTGTGTGTGTGTGTGTGTGTGTGTGTGTGTGGGTTTGTGTGTGTGTGTGTGTGTGTGTGTGTGTGTGTGTGTGTGTGTGTGTGTTCGCGCACGCTATTATGTGTGTCTACGTACGTACATAGATGTGTACTTATAGCTTCATCGAAAAAAAGCAATATTTTATCAATAAAAGCAACACTTATGAAGGCTCTCGTATTGAACATCGGAGTTTTAAAGCAACAAAAGATCTCTCGCTCGGAAACTCGTCTGGAAGCCTGTAAATTGTTAGTGTAGACTGCTTTAACCTGCCTAGCAAAGCCTTGTTGGGAAATAGTACAGAGTTTGACTGGTGGTATTTAGTCATCAGCTACCACAGGGTACAGCCGCCGCTGCTCCCAATGTTCTTGCCGCTCCTCATCCATTCTCTGACAGGCGCCTTGCTGAAGCTAACTCCTATTTTTTTTTTTCCATCTCTCTCTCTCTCTCTCTCTCTCTCTCTCTC
>CM035203.1:14856482-14882184 GCA_020233015.1 Callinectes sapidus | reverse complement strand
GACAAACGGACAAAAACTCACATGAATCTCCACCTGTAACTCCCTCTCCAACTGCGCTCTCTTCTTCAACATCTCTCCAAAAATAAATAAATAAATAAAACACAAAAACTCACACACAAATGGACAAACACTCAAATGAATTTCCGCCTGTAACTCCTTCTCCACCTGTGCTCTCTTTTTCAACATCCCTTCAAAAAACAAAAATTCTTTATGAAAGATTTTGGCACGTTTTATTTGTGTACATGATGAGCAGCCGCCTGGCTGATTAACAGCGGGAGGAGGCGGAAAGCGCTGAAGGTTTGAAGGGTTTACTTACTTCGGTGATTTAACCCCTGGATGGAGATATAATTTACTTAAATATATATATATATATATATATATATATATATATATATATATATATATATATATATAAAGTTTCGGATTTGTTTGTAAATAGCACATCAAACTATTAGTGCAAAAGTCTGCACTTTATGTTTATCAAAATAGAATGCAAATTCATTGATATTGCAATATGTTTGATGTATCTTGTTCACTTCAGATAACACTAGAATTATTAGTACGAGGAGATGTAGTCAGTTTTCCTTAAAATATAACAGACTTTCTTGAATGAATTTAGCAAAGTTGAGTATGATGTAATATTTTTTTAGTATTGGATTGATTGTATATCTTTGACAGTAATAGGTTTTACTATTCAATAAACTTTGTATTTTTCATTTACATAAACACCAATGCTTGATATTTTTACTGTTTTTAAGGAAAGCATTTTAATAAAGTTCGAATAAAAAAGTATCTATCATAATATATCTTTCATATTATGCAGAAGATAAAATCATGATAAGACGTTAGTGATCTGTCATACTCAAACTTTGGCATACAGTGGCAATGTTTAGGAAATACAAATATCAATAACTAATTTTGTAATCGTGCATTGGTTATCGGTGGTCTCCAAGGGTGAGTGTGAGACACGAGGGGCACTGTGGCGCCACCAGTCCGGGAAACCTGAAACACGTGATCGAATACCAATGCAGCCAATCAAGCCTCGAGAAGCCTCTTGTACTTTCTCGATGCACCCACTTTCAGATTTCTTTCATCTCACTTTGCGGATTCTCGACTCTGGCCTCTTCTCTCATTTCCTCTAGAGATTCCTATTTATTCTCTTTCTCTCTTAATTCAACTTCTACTTGCGCCTCTCATTTTCATTTAAACTTGTGTCTCTTACTTTTGTTCATTCTTTGAGCTTCTCTTTCGACTGGTAAAACATCTACTCGTATGTTTATACCCAACATTAATTCTACATGCGATGATTGCATTTAGTGGCAGTGCAAGAATTGATTTATAATGTAACCAGAATTTCGGAGCCATTCTAATTTTAGCTTCTTTTAGCTCCTGCGTTAAGGGTTTGTAGAGAAGAACTGATAGGTGAGAGTAGAAGTAGTGTGTAGCAGTTAAGAACACGAAGGTAGAAGTTAAAAGGTAGGAGATAGAAGTTAAAAACATATTATGAATTTGAAGATAGGGATATATTATGTTATAAAGAGAGGTTGTATGTAAAAGTTAAGAATAAGAAGGTTGAAGGAATGGAATATAAGTTAAGAACACAGTAGGACTTAGGAGATAGGGATGACTCAAAAGTGCAACCCAGTAACGGAGTGCAGCTATATGAGTACAGATAATGCACTTGTAAATGTTCTCGGCGTCCACTTGTACCGGCTATACTTTTACTGAACCAATTTATCTGGCCCCAGTGTTTGCGGTCAGTCTTTTCTCCCTTACTTGTACAGCCTCAGTTACAGGAGCCTTTTAGTTATGTGACTCCAAAGTCCTCTCGCTTAAGAGTACCTGTGATTGAAAAGCGTCTCGAGGGTTGGGGGTCTAGCTCTCCTCCTGGGGTTTCATATCGAGGCTTGATTTATGGACGAGTGTAACCGCCCTATCAATAAGCTCGGTGAAGGAACCATATTACTCATCTGGAACAGTTTTAGTCAGGTGGTGAATTATTGTTATCGGCAGCGGGGTTATAACTCACAATTTTTGTCAATATCCTAGACAATGGCGAAGACTTAAGACCTCCAGCCACTACGGAGCTCTCTTTGTTGGTGGTAGTTTTCGATTCAGAGTGTGTTATGCTAACTAGAAACGGGTATTGTTGGCATGGCGATTGTGTTTTTACCGGGATACAAAATAGTGGTGGGGCAGGTAAGCCTGGTGAGAGTGTGGCCATTCTGCAGGTGATGTTGGAGGGCGCAGAGGTGATGGCCGCACAATTGGCATAGCTACCTGCCGTCTTGTTTATGAGTTGAGGTGTGATAGTGGCCAGTGTGCCGCGGTGAAGGCTGCCTCGTTATGGTAGAAGGAGTGTACACCTGGGCATTTGGTAAGGTGGTGGTGGTGGTGGTGGTCTGGCTGTATGGTGTTGCATTAATTTCACTGGTATGATGACTGTGGTGTTGAGATGTCAATGGTTTGTTTGAGTATTCTGAGTGGTAATGTGTGTTGACTCCAAGATATTAGTATTAGATGAATTATTGGATGATGAAAGTTGACATCTGGTCCTCCTATTTAATGTCAGGTAATCTTATGTTGGTATCTTTGTATGTATTTTAGGGTCTTTACCCCCTCTAGTGAGTGACGCTCATATAAACTCTTTAATAGTATGATGCGCTGTTTTTGCGACCAATCTCTTACTTCACTGTGTAGGCTAATATTGAAATGTATGAGTATTTGTTGTTGTTATTGTTGTTGTTGTTTCGTCGAAGTATACCAGCTCTATTTTGCCAGTGCATAGTTTTATACAGTATTAGGACCTTGAAGATGATTCCATGAGTATACAGCGTGTGTGTGTGTGTGTGTGTGTGTGTGTGTGTGTGTGTAAAGGAAGTGTTACGTAAGATCCTGTTGCAGTACTGTAAAAGATCAGCAAATGTGCCTCTTGGCGGGTTGACAAGTGACGGGAGTGGAAAGTTGAAAGAATCCACCCCTATCCCTTCCCGCCACCACCTGACCCTCTTCGGCAAACATTGGCCCACCCTCTGCCTTTCACGTTCCTTCTCCGTCTGGGCATGTTGTTGTTGCCTTGTCTTCTCTAGCACGTTTTCTCTTTTCTCTGCGTCTTGGTATCTCTCTTTCCGTGTGTATGTGGCTCGTTATTCCCTCGCTATCCGTCCTCCTTGACCTTCACCACTGCCGCCCTGGCCTCCCCGCAGCCGGTTCTCTCTCCCTCCAACCGGCCTAATTTCATAGCAAAACTCCTCATCCATCCAGAACATCCTGGATTACTTTTCCTTAGTGACGTGGCACTTGAGAGAGAGAGAGAGAGAGAGAGAGAGAGAGAGAGAGAGAGAGAGAGAGAGAGAGAGAGAGAGAGAGAGAGAGAGAGAGAGAGAGAGAGACGTATGGGGGAAGGAGAAAGAAGGAAAGATTATCCCTCTCAACAGAGCAATTCAGAGCGACACAATAAATTCCTCCTTAAATAAAATCCATCACCTTGAAGCACAGGAGAGTGGAAAAAGATTAGAAAAAAAGCGTCTCTTGATAAAAATAACTTGAATAGGAATACACGAAGACCACAGCTTCATGAATAAATAGCCGAGAATGTGATGCAATTTACCTCACGCGAGACAAGGCGCAGGAGAGAGAGAGAGAGACAGAGCGAGAGATTCCTCAAGAGGCGCCCGTCTGTCGGAGAAGAGGCGGCCGTGGTTTTTGACGCGCAGGAGCCCCAGGACGCCCATTCACAGTGAGGAACATTACAGCGACGTGAGTGGAATAAGTAAAAGGGGGTGGGAATGTGGTGTATCCAGCCGCGGCCTCACCTCACGCGGCTGTCAGATTGAGAGTGGGTGGGTTGCGACGTGCGTGTGGATTAGTCAGGAGTTAGGTGGGATTATGTAGGGCCTTTAGGGGATTACTCGCGTACCCTTCGCTTCGGCGCGCTATTGTCAGCTGAGCATGGTTCTCTGACGCTGGCTTCCCTTTGCTCTCAAGGAAGTAACGAGGAAAAGGAGGTTACTTTGTATGGGTATTCAGGAGATATTGCTTTTTTTTTAGGGGGGTTCCAGTGAGGTATTCAGAAAAGTTTCTAGTGTTACTGAAGACAGGTCTGATGTGCAAGAGATTCAGGGTGAGGTGATGAGTCGAGTTTTTGATGCGTTACTTCAAAAAAATAAGGTGTTTTGAGGCAGGTTTTTAGCGATACGAAAAAAAAAGTGATCTAGTGGAGTAGGTTGTAGCAATTTGTTTAGTTGGGCTTTGGGAGTGTTACGGAAAATAGCAATGTTGTGGAGAATGCTAAGGCGAGGTGATGAGGCGGAGTTCCTGGGGCGCTGTGCTGTGGTATGTTGGTGAGCATCGCAGCGCTGCAGGATATGATGCCCGAGAGAAGGGTACTGACAAGAAGAATGTACGAGTACTGAGGGGTGCGGAATGCTGGTATAAAGTTAGATGAGATACAGAGAGATACGGCAACGTTACATGTCAGTGGGACTATCAACTGCACTGGGAAGTACCTCTATAATACTTTGCGAATTGCCAGGTCTCGTGTTGAGGGAGAGAAATGTAGTATTATATTGCAAAGACAGAGAATAAAAGAGACACAAAAAGTAACCAGCACCATATGCATTCACAAGTACATGATATCGATGACCCCTTACAAGTAGTATTTTCTCATATTGAATAGAAGAAACGCAGAGTTATTTTGACGGAATGGAAAAGGAAAAAACACAATAGTATAGAGTAAACAGGTTCATTTACAAGAACAGGCCTTAACATAGTTTACTGTCTTGTGTTAAGGAGAAAAAGAATGTGAAAAGAATTAGGAAGAAAGACACAAATTTCAACTAACATAGATATAGTGTATTTGCAGTTATATTTCTTGACAGTCCTTTACATGTTATGATAGTGAAAGCATTGCAATATGGAAAGAAAAAGACACACAGACTCAATACAGTTACATTGATCACAAAACCATATGAAGCAACATTAGACAAGCCATCCTTAACGCCTTCATTACTGGGACACATTTTTACCTTGAGTTTTTGGTGTGATTAGACGATTTTATTGATATTAGGAAGGATCTATGGAGGTCAAAAGATTGATGGCCAGAGTAGGTACCATATTAATCAACCTATGAGTTTCTGAAGCTGTATAAATTCGACAAATAATGCACAAAATAATTATGGAATGCATCCCACTATTACAGGTATTACGATTTCAAAGATAAACTCACTTATAACATCTCTTATGACACTCAAAGACAATACTCTACATAGTGAAAGATGACAGTGATGTACACAGATTCTTTTGGCCTCTGATGGATTACGCAGAAATATAACCTTTGAGGAATTACCTTAAACTGCTCAGCTTAGGGAGTCATCACCGTCAATGCTCTACATAGTGAAAGATGACACAATGATGTACACAGATTCCTTTGGTCTCTGATGGATTACGTATAAGTATAACCTTTGAGAAATGACCTTAAACAGTCTAACTTAGGGAGTCATCACCGGAGGAACTCATCCCACAGGTTATGATTTAGCCTTTATTGCTTACCTGGGAGTGTCAGGTGTGTGGTTTATAGACGTGCAAACTTGCGTGAAGCAGAAACGCTCTTATCTGACCAGGTATATAATTGAATATGAGTGTAAATCCCCCGCGGAATTCAGAGCTCGGGGAATTGGCGTCTCTCTCTCTCTCTCTCTCTCTCTCTCTCTCTCTCTCTCTCTCTCTCTCTCTCTCTCTCTCTCTCTCTCTCTCTCTCTCTCTCTCTCTCTCTGTGCGTGTGTGTGTGTGTGTGTGTGTGTGTGTGTGTGTGTGTGTGTGTTACCTGCTTATAGTTGCAATATAGAGAGGTTGAACTTCACTTTTGAGATCCTGTTGCTGTTTCTTAACTCATGTATGTCTAGTTTTCCTGGTGTGTGTGTGTGTGTGTGTGTGTGTGTGTGTGTGTGTGTGTGTGTGTGCCTGCCAGTCTGTACATCTGCACGCTATCTAACGGCTTCTATTTGTCATAAAAGCTTTCTTGCTTTGGCTTTAGACTCCATGGGAAAAAAATGCAGTTCGTCTTTTTTTTCCCAGCACAGTTTCCCGCCAGTTGTCTGCCTTGTTTTCCCTGTTCCCGCAGCGTTGCATTCCTGCATTAAGGCTGCCTCCCTTCAGGCACTGAGAGGCCGCCCGTCACGGCTCAGTCCTGTAAGAAACTTGGTGTCTTGGGAATCGATAGTAAAGTAATGATTATCTCCTTGTTTGAATGGAATTGCACATTTATATTGCGATACCAAGTTTAAGAAGGATCTACTTTCGATATCTTTCAATCCATTTCTATTTTAATTTTTCTTAGAAAAAAAATAATAACGACTAAGTGAAAAGTGAATGGCACTATATCTTTTGGAAGTTGATTTTTTTCCTTATCAAAAAGTGTGTGTCTGTGTGTGTGTGTGTGTGTGTGTGTGTGTGTGTGTGTGTGTGTGTGTGTGTGTAATAAAGATATGCATTAAAACCAAATGAATGAAGACTATAAGGGGAAGTTAACACTTACGAAGGCTTTACCATTTCACCATTTTCTTTAATGTCCTAAAACGACTGTTGTTCTAAGTATAATATTATTTGTTAATATAGATAGGTACTGAAAACTTGCGAGTGAAATATGGAAATAAAGGTGAAAATTGATGGCTCACTTTTCTCGATTTTTTCATCTGGCTGTTACTAAGTTCTTTGACTGCTGGTCGTATTGGATTATATATATATATATATATATATATATATATATAATATCTATAGTAATATATAAGATAGTGCGTCGATAATATCTCTATATCGAGATATATATATATATATATATAATTTGGTAATAGAGGCAAAGTGAAACTATAAACTGCAAGCGAAAATTAAATTAGAGGTTTATGTTTGTTCACTATAAGAAAATTATATTGATTCCTTTAGCTTGTAAATAAACCTGAGTGGAGAAATTCTCAAAAGGTAAAGTGAGGCAGGTATACATTACGGAGCGTTATAATACACGCCGAGGCTCAGTGTGTATCCAAGACCACCACCAAGCCTCCGAGCCTTCTTGGAATAGCACCGAGACTGTGTGGGAGCATGGAATATATATATATATATATATATATATATATATATATATATATATATATATATATATATATATATATATATATATATATATATATATATATATATATATATATATATATATTTAATAATTTATATATATATATATATATATATATATATATATATATATATATATATCTATATATATATATATATATATATATATATATATATATATATATAAATTCACACTTCAAGCAAAAAGAACAACTAAAAACAGCAACATCAATAACAAGAACAAGAAGAGCAACAATAAAACTGGTATGACAAGAACACTGAGGAAACTTTCGTGGAAATTATTACAATGTGATAAGTGAACACATTTTCACATGCACTAAAATTACTTGCATCTATAATTAAGTAAAAGGAAATTAACCAAGTACCGCATTCTTGAACATTTTGTTGTCTTACTGCGTATACATTTAGGAAACTTTATTGGAAGTTATTAGGGGGAGTGTTTTCTGGTGTGTTTTCATGATTCTATTGATAGTCTTAGAAAGGATACCGCTGCTGCATCATCATCAGGAAAAAAAAGCATGAAAACCTGACTTATATTCTTGGAAGTCTTTGAAAATTCTCCGAGTTACAGAATATGTATTTCTAAGAATTATGGGATAACCGTGAAATAGATTATCCATGAGCTTCGAAAATACACTTCTAATATAGAATGTTACACACACACACACACACACACACACACACACACACACACACACACACACACACACACACACACACACACACACACACACACACACACACACACACTCACACACACACACACACACACACACACCAAGTCCCTACCCAGGACACCATAATGATTGATGCACTGCCACCTGACATCACCACATCCTCAATGCACACTACCACCCAAACTGTCCCATCACCTAACTTCTACAATCACCAAGCATCCCTTTCCTCTAGCCGCTCTCTCTCTCTCTCTCTCTCTCTCTCTCTCTCTCTCTCTCTCTCTCTCTCTCTCTCTCTCTCTCTCTCTCTCTCTCTCTCTCTCTCTCTCTCTCTCTCTCTCTCTCTCTCTCTCTCTCTTCTTCCCCTTGTCCCTCCCCCACCCAAACCTACACAAAACCTGCACTTCGGTCATTGAGTCTGGAGATACCAACACGTGTAAAAAGCGCCTCTTGCTCCTCTCCGTCGTCCGTATCGTCCATCTGTTTATTAATTATAAGGGATTACCACACGACTACAGGTAATTACTGGCGCCTGGCAGCTCATCACCTCCGCCTCCGCCTCCTCCTCCTCCTCCTTCTCCTCCGTCTTGGCGCCCCATTGCTGCGCTACGAATTCTTGTTATCGGCGAACAAATATCTTGATAGTGGATAGATGCGAAGGTTACCGGCCCACTTTTCCTCCTGTTCTAATCAGCAATAATTAAGTGTTGATTGGTGGTTTGGGGAGAAAAAATGTGCCCAGTATTTCGTTGTTGGGAATCGATTGGTAACCTATTGTTGGTTTATATTTATGGTGAAAGCAGTATTTTGTGCTCATACGCTGCCTTACTAGTGAAGTGGCCACCGCTCTGAGCTATGGACTCGTGTATAAATCATCCAGCTGGAGTCAAGTCAAGTCGAGCCTAACCACTTACTAGCTTAAACCTGCCTAGCTGCTCACCGTCCTTTACGAGTTGATCCATAAATACAGAACCGGGGAGAAGTAAACTACAGTAACCTGGCATTGCATTCGCCGTGTCGTATTAGATAACTTTTTTGACACCAAAGGCACAAAAGTCAAACATACGTGTTGAGGCAAACCACAATGTACCAACTGCTTCTCATGTCAGTGTTGGTATTTTACGACACAGCAATGGGAGGTGGGAAGAAAGGATGACTTCCCGCCTCTCAGCCTGGAAAGCATTCTCACAGCCTCGGCAGTGAGCTTATGCAGTGTTTATTGTGCTGGAAAAGTGTTCGTGGCTGTGGTGAGGGTGAGGGAATTTGTAAATTGTGTGAATGGAAGTTAGCATCGCCAGGTTTTTATTTCATTTTAGCTTCATTTTAACTCAAACTAACCAACTGAAGAAACCACAAGAAATGTATCTCTTGTTTCGTACACTCACCACTCCTCACTTGCCTTACTATCAAGTCAGTTCCTTTAAACCTACTTCAGTTCCTGTTAAATCGCCTTTGCTGTTCACTTTTGTTTTTCCTTTCATATAGAAATAGCAAATGGATAAATACAGAAGGAAGTAATAAATGAATAAAGAAACAAATCCCTGGGTACCTTTACAAGTTAATGCCAATCAACAAGTACCACGAACGGAATCACCACACTCGGAGCTCCTCCCTAACTAGTGCACACAAAACACACGCACAAAAAAATTACAATCGACTCGTAACTCAGCCCAGCACTAGCCAGCCATTAAAAGCCTCCGCTGCCACCACAACTAAGCATACCGATCCACTAGAGCCATTATACCCTACTAAACTACATCTGGCTCTCTCTATCGCTCCTCGCATTAAAACGCCATCTCTGCACCATCAAGAACACCATTACACGTACAAAAATACCTCTAATTACATCCACGAACCCCATTAACGCCGGACATTAGACTAAACAATGTGAAATAAGACTCAGATGGCCCCCCGTACGACCAGAGGCACTCTTCCCTCCCGTCGCTCCACCTGCCCTCCCCCATCCTGTTGACGCAAGGGAGAGAGGAAGAGAAAGGGTGTGGTCTGTCTGCTTAGCGCCTCAAAACCGGTCAGTCATTCATATGCAGCCTTAGTTTCGTCATTATTTAAGCCGAGGTGTTGCGAATCAGGTATGGAGTCCCTTTGAGGTTATTGTTTGGTGGTTTGGGGTTATGGTGGATGTTTATAATGTGTATGACCCGCCGTACTGGTTTAGATTTAGTGGTCTGAAATGTGAGTGTTGCATGGTACTTTCAGTGCGTGCATCTGTGAATTGTCATCTTGATTTAATGGGAGCACGAAATCTATTTTCTCCGAATTAATTAAAAGAAAGTGAATGAAATTTTCGCAAGATTTATTTTTATAGTTGAGTATGACCAAATTACTTCAACTATGAGATCACAGTCATTTGTTGACGTTTTAATTGACACAGCAAATATGGCGGAGATAATTATTCTCTGTCACTTGCCTGTGCTGCAACAAATGACGCCTCAGCAACCTAATACAAATCTAAATTAGAAGCAGTAAGGTGAGAGCAGCTCGGCCATGTAAAGGATGACTAAAGTCTCGTAAGCCTCATCCACCGTATAAGTTGACGACTACCGTGAGATGGAACAAACGAGGCAGGGGCAGGGGGTCGCCCTGCACGGGAGGATCACGCGGAGGACGCGGAGGGATCAACAGGCGGAGGACTTTTAGAGGAGGGAAGCAGCTGGCAGGGGGCAGTGTGGCAGGTAAAGACAAAGTATGAGTAAAAGTTTCAGGTGATCGTTCTTGGTGATGATCTAGACACATAATAGTGGAGGGGAAACTTGTATGTATTTAATGTTTCTTTGAATAGCCGTTAGTGGCTCTGCTTTTAAATGGATTTAATCTTTGTGATTGAAGAGCACACGACTGATAAAGGGAGTAGGCTCTGTGCAAGTACAATCACCTCTCTTAACTTCAAAAACCATGCTTACAACTGGAGATTTTCAAAGGTTATGTAAAAGTAGAAAGTTACTCTGTACACGCATAGTACAGCTATAGTAGCCTTCAGATGCGATAACAGCACATCACAAAACACATTATGGAAGCAGACTGAGAAATATTATGCCATCCTTCACAGTATTCCTCCCCGGTACCTTCCCAGCGTGGTACTGTAGTGGTGCGCGCGCGCGGCTCTTTTCACCTAGTAATCAGCTTTCTTCACGGTCTTCACGCCTCTCCTCAGTATGTATGACATGAAGCATCGCGGGCATCGCTGATACCTCGTGCTGTTGTCAGTCAGTAACGAAGTCATTACTACCTCCTCTACCACACGTACGTAGGGAACCTGGATCTTGACGCGGATCTGTGATGTTGACTCGATATGAAGATTATAGTTGTGGTGCGGGAGGACCATACTTGCCTTCCATTATAAGGTAAAGGGAGGTGAACAACATCAACTGTTTCTGGTGCTATATAACAATTACTGAATTTTATCATAATCATTTTAATCGAATATGTTTTACTAACGTTCTACCTTTCATAATCTCAAATTGGGCGTCTATGGCAGCGTGTAATCATGAATACCATGTAATTGTGATTGATGTAAGTGTAATCAGTCCCGTATTATATGTAAATATATTCCCTTAGGCACCGCTGGCTAGACTTTCACTCTGCAGCAGCCATGTCGGACCTGGGGCCTACCAGTTTGACATTCCTTATATATGGGTTACTGTTACCTCGTCCTTATTCAACATGGCATCGGTGGCACAAACAGCTTTGGTAGTAGAAGTAGTAGTTAAGTATAAAAAAGATGAGCAAAAAAGTATACTGAGCCCGACTCTCATCTCGAGGCAGTCTAGACATAATCATATCGAAGCGTGAAAATTCAGCGAATCCTTAGCATCCCAATATTCACAATATAAATAAAAGTAAACTGTAATATTTGTGTTCCTATACTGTGTTCTATTAGTGTTCGTAGTCTGGCATTGGTTTTCATACATATTGTTTTATCGTGGAAATTTTAGAAGTTGTATTACGTTCTCATATTTCTTTTAGATAGATACACTAGTTAAGTATCGCTGGTGATATAATCGCCAATATCCCACACCATGATCTTGACTTCAACAGATAGACCCAAATCACCACCACCACCACCCCCACCACCACCACCACCACCACCACCACCACCACCACCACCATCACTTACCTATCCACAATACCCACACCCATCGCCCACACCACCATCACCTTTCTTCCGTCACGACTCATTACCGTTCTCGCCTCGGCCGCCGTCACGCTGGCTGCTAACGGGCTGTTGGCACGTGACAGGCCCATCACTAATCCCCGTCGCCATAAGCACCCCGTCATCGCCTCCCCCGCGATCCCCCTGACCCGGATAACAGCGGGAGATGAAGGCGTTGTGGGTGAAGGGGTGGGGTTGGGCTGGGTGGGGTGAGGGCGAGGCTGCATACTGGACCACTTCACTGCGCCTCAACACTTCAGGTTCCCGCAGTTAAGCCTTTCAAGTGGGCAAGCCAAGTCTCCTGTGATATGAGCATCGGATAGGACGACAGGGCATGATTGGAATCGCACTGCGGGATCTCACAGGGGAGTTTGTTGCTTGTGGTCACGTGAGGGTGTGTGTGTGTGTGTGTGTGTGCGTGTGTGTGTGTGTGTGTGTGTGTGTGTGTGTGTGTAGTTCTGTGGTCAGTTGTGTTCCTTCTCTTTCTCTCTTTCTTCTTGTCTTTATCGCCACACTTCTCTGTTCCTTCATTCTCACCTTTCATATTTATCTTCCTCTTCCTGTTCACGAATTTCTCCCTTCTTTTCTTTCTCTTCTTTTACAAATCTTCTTAGTTTTCTTCCTCCTTTTTACGTTTATAATTTATTTGTATTTTTTCTTCTGTTACTCCTCCTCTCTCTTTCATTATGATACTCCTCTTTGTCTTTTATTCATGTTTATTCCTCACTATTCATCCTTTATGTTTTCTTCCTCTACTGAAACTACCAGCCCTCTGCTTAGTTTATTTTCTCCTACACTTTTATTTTGATTTTCCTGTTTATTTCTTCCATTCCATTTCAATTATTCTCTTCATTCTTTTTTCTCTCCTGTCTTTCTCTTAACCTTTCACATTTCCTTTCGTCTCCTATTACCCGTTAACCTCATAATATTTCCTTCAGTACTCCACCCACCCTCGCTTCACATTCCTCCGCCTCACAGACACTCGCCCATTCACTCTCTCCGGGACTGGCAATCCATCAATCTTCTTCCCACTGACACCTTTCCAGTGACGCTGAATAACCTTGCTTTCCATACCACGTCATTGCAGGTGTTTGTCCTTGGTGGTAACACACACACACACACACACACACACACACACACACACACACACACACACACAAGGGTTCAATTGTTAGGAGAGAGTCTTGTGTTTTCTCTCTTCATCTATCTCTCACCTATTCTTTCTCTCTCTCATTCTTTCCATGAATGCTGTGTCAATCCAATGAGATTCGTCTTTCTTTCTACTTTGGGTCTGATTTTCAATAGTGCATACCTTCAATTGGTCACCCACTTAAGATTTTTAGTGTTCTTTCTTTCTTTCTGGCATTCATTAACCCATACATCCGTTCTCTCTCTCTCTCTCTCTCTCTCTCTCTCTCTCTCTCTCTCTCTCTCTCTCTCTCTCTCTCTCTCTCTCTCTCTCTCTCTCTCTCTCTCTCTCTCTCTCTCTCTCTCTCCACGCAATCATGCATCCTTGCCTTTCATTGAGAGCTGCCCATACAGAGGGTGAAGAAGACTGACCACGTTCGAGCAATCAGTCAGTGTATTGAAATGGAGCGGGAGGAAGGTATAGGAAGAGGGAGAGAGAGAGGGAATGGGAAGGGCATTGGAAGTAATGGGGTGGGAGGGGAAGGCAAACGAGGCCTCTTGTTAATAAGGAGAAAGAAGAGGGAGTGTCTGTAGAGGGAAGGTGATTGTACTCTTGATAAACTTGGGAAAGGGGTTGGGCAGTTGGGAGATGTTTACGGTCGAGACACAACAGCTATGGGTAAATACGAGCCAAGCTGATGTGTGGCCCCCTCGTTGGTTTGCGAAGCCGCTATCCAGCACGAAGGGCGTCTGGCAGAGGGGGATACCCGGCGCATTAACACCACACGCCCTGCAGGGTGTTAAGGAGGAAAGATAATAAGATGATGCCGGTTCTAACCAAAGGAAAGCGAAAAAAAAACGTCAGTTTCTAATAATTCTGGCCTCACTGCATCTAGGTGACAGAGAAGTTCGTCTGTCGAGTAGACCGTGAGATTCTTTAGACGCTAATGATTATAGTGTTATGTTAAGAAGCCTCTCATAGGGTTATCCTGAAGCTACTAGATGACAGCTGACAAGCATTTTATGGACACTGACCATACCTTCAGCTGAGAGATAGTACCATCCATGTCGTAGTATCTTTGCCGCACTGCAGGAGGCGTGTGACTCACTGAAATCATTGCTGCTCTTACATCGCTGGGTAGATAAAACGGCTAGTTCAGAAAGTGTTAAATTCGCAAACAAGTATTCTTGCATACAATATATGTTTATGCTTCTTGTTGTTCTTTTTTATAATCTCAACAAATCTTAAGTTCTTTCTATATAATTGTTTCATCTCATCACTGTAGCTGCTCAGACTCACTTTCTCCTTCACTTAACCTGATACCATTACACGTGTGCCGTCAAGTAGTTTTGCCACTATTACTACTCATTTCTCAGCATTAAGATGAGGTGATTGGGATAATGTCATTTTTGCAGTCACACTTCCTTCTATTACTAGCACCATTACACATGTATCGCCGAGATAGGTAGAATTTTCCCACCATTAGTGCTCTACGTCTCTGCACGAATTAATTTTCTTTAATTCTATATACGCTATAGTAACAAGAACACCTGGGTAGAGTAGTATGTCTCAGATTCTTTGGCATCGACCTGGTACGAAAAAATTAATGTGCCGGTGATTCTTGTTAGGGTCAGTCGCTTCATCGTGTTGGAAGTTGTGAAGAAACTGCCGTCGTGGTTTCATAGCACAGTTATTCCAAAGCCGCAAGGAATTTCCATCGCCCCAAGTGTTGATTTTGACTTCTGAAAAAATAGATATCGACAAAGATCTTTATTTTTTGTGGAAGTCGTGCAGTTTAATGTGGATTTTGTCAGTGGGATCTAAGATGCCTGAAGGATACGGAATCGAAGGTCACATTAAATACAGCGTCGTGACTCATACTGTTTCTTCTTCCGTAAAACTAATAATCTTTTTTTTCTGGGAATAAAATGTTTTGACTTTTCTAATAGCTTACTCAGCATCATAAAAAAATGTTTCTTTTTCTGCTTAATTGATATAGATTTTAAGGGAAGTGTTTTAATTTTATAATAGCTTATTCTCCGGTAAATAAGAATAATATTTCTTCTTCAATACAACTATTGACTTTTTATTTGTAAGGGAAGTGTTTAATTTTCTAGTTGCTTATTTTTTAATAAAAACTAATATGCGGTTTCTCTTGTGAAACCAATAATCATTTCTCTATAAGGGAAGTGTTTTCTTTTCTAATAACTAGCGCAGTATCATAAACGAAAAGGTAGTTATACCGTTGCACAGATAGAAAAAACGTGGCACTAACTGTAAATATAGCTTCCCTTGCACGCTCCTTTAGTTGACAAGTTTATGAGTGCTCTGATCAACAATAAGAGCGATAATTCTAGTCATGCTTGCAGTAAGTTACTTTATGCATCCCTATATCAGCATTGAAAGTGGTAATTGCAGTGACTTGTGCCGTTAATTCCTTTGTGTAAACTGTATCAGCATTAGCAGTCGTGATCTGTATTATAACGTACAGTAAATTGTTCTGTGCGTGCTTTGGTAGTTAAACAATGAAAGTAGTAATTCTGGAAGCTCTTCCTATAAATCACTTTATATATATATGCTTAGACCGACATTAGATACCATAATTCTAGTAAAGATTACTGTAAATTCATCTGGCTGTAGGTAGACCAGCATTAAAGACTATAAGTTGAATACTCATTGCAGTAAATTGCATTATATATACTTAGATCATTACAGAATGCGGAAGCTCCATTGAGTCTTACAATCGATTATTTAGCTTAGCACGGTAGACAGAGAGTTCGCACCCCTGGTAATGATGTAGAGTAAAGAACAACGCTGATTATGCCTCTGTGTTTACTTCCATCTATCCCCGTATCAGTATAGGAGACTGATGAATGTGAACCCTCTGTAATGTAATGGGATACGGATCACATACAGTTGGACAGACAGACAAGCAAATGAAGACACACAAAACCAAAGTAGAGACAAAATAAAATAAAATAAAATAAAATAAAACTATATGAAAATGAATACAAAAGTTGTTCTAATTCTAAATATATAATAATACTACACACACACACACACACACACACACACACACACACACACACACACACACACACACACACACACACACAAGAACTGCTGTAATATAAATGTCCTGGAAAGGCTCAGCGGGACCCCTCGTAAGCTTCCCATAACGCCGTGTAGGACGCTGGCTGCCCGATAGTGATCACTGTAACTTTATACTTCGAGTTAGTAATGCGAGGGCGGTGTCCAGACGGCGCTTAGCCAGGCGTGCTGCAAGGCCCCCTCCCCCCCCCCTGCACTGTCTTACTTTCCCTCCATCTCTATCTCTCTCTCCCTCTCTCTCTCTCTCCACTTGTATTTCTCACTCACTCGTATTACTTTTTGTTCCTTCTTCGTGTTGTAGTCTTAGTTTAGTCTTCTTGACCTCATTTCCTTTTTTTATTCTTCTGTTACAAGATCTTTTCCCTCTAAATTTTTGGTTAGCCTTTTCTTCTAACTCTTCTGTTTCTCGTACTTTTTTTCCCAATTTACTAATTTTTCCACTCTAACTATTTTTTCTCTTTTTTTTCCTGACGGTTTTTCATTTTTTTTTTTTTTTTTTTTTTAGGATGGATGCAGCAGTACCTTTCCCTCTCTAATTTTTTCTTACTTTTCTATATTTGTGTATTTTATATTGCTTTCCTTTCTCCTATCATCCATATATCCATTTTAACTATATTTCTTGTTTTTTTTTTCCCTTCTATCTTCTAAACCTTTTTCCTCTCACTTTCTCTCCATATTTGTCTTCCTGTTCTTGTATTCCTGCGTCGCTCGTGTTACTTTCTTCACTTCGCGTTGTCTCGATTTATTCATCTGGGCCTTCACTACTTTTATTTCTCGTTATTCTTCTATGTACCCTTTGTCATTTACCGTAATCTTCCTGTCGTTCTGTTACGCTTCACTGTAATAACCCGTAATTCTAATGTTTCTGCTTTTTCTACACCTTTCTCATCTCCTGCATAATTATATACTAGCGTACTTCATATAATATTCGCTCCTTTCTTCACCTAATTCCTTTTTCTTTTGTCTTTCTCCCTTCGCCTTCCTACTTTTCGGTTACTTTTCTTCAGTGCTTAATTCTTGCTGCTCTTGCACGCTCGTATTATTAACATTTTTCCCTTTCGGTAACCGCAATTTTTTTTCGGTCTTTGTATTATCACACGAAGCGACGGTACTCAGCGATGCACACATTTGTACGTGATGGCAATGTTCCCTTGTTCCTCGTCTTTAAACGACACCCATTTTCCAGCGCCCACGTTAGCACTGAGCGACATAATCAGCACGTTAATCAGCGACAAGAGGCGACACACACACACACACACACACACACACACACACACACACACACACACACACACACACACACACACACACACACACACACACTTGACTAATCTACACGGTAACCGGCCTTGTTCAGCAGAATGTAAAGGTGACTTAGATACTACGGATGGTATTGTTAAATGATTGTGTACTTGTAACTCAAGCCGAAAGAAATCGAGATTAGCCACAAAGAAATACGGAGTCTGGTGGCACAATCTGCATTATCTGTTTTTGCTCCACATGCTACGGAGGGACTGAGATTCTAAGCTCCTGCTATGATTAACATGTATCTCGAGGTTATCACACAAAAAAATGACTTAAAGAGTTCAACTGGATAAATATAGCTACAGTACACTTATTTTAAAGGCTACAAGGAGATAGAGATCCAAAGGTCGTGTTTTGATTAAGTTGTATCTCTACAGCAGGTAGCCATGGTGTTGTAGCTCGGCGAGGACATAGCAAATCAAACAAAGAGTGGTATATGCTGTCATATATAGAACGAAAGTGCGAACACTGCCATAAATACATTTCTCGATGGGCGTGTGCGCGGAATGAGACTGTCGAGCTCCGGGGCGTGCTGGATGACGAATGAGAGGGCAGTATGAAGAAATAGATTAAAGAAAGTTTATATACAAGTGTAAACATCACTCTTTTGATAGACTCAAACACGTAAGGTAGTATTCCTTAAGATGCGGATGTTTGCTATCAGACAAAAGAAACAAGAGGGTTTGCGAATAAAGTCATAATGTTACCATATGTCCACTGAATAAATTTAAGAAGACGACCAACTTCGTGTCAAGCGAGTCACGCGAGGTGTCTCAGTATTACCGCATAAACAGTGGTTACTGGAGCAGCAGAGGTGGCGTGGCCGTTAAGCACAAGTTCACCGCTGTACATTTAATGCATTGCACTTTACCCGTAACTGACTAAACTGTTCATCAGGTACTCTGATTACCTATCTGAATCCCGGAAAAGTCGAATTTTCTCCTCCAACAAAACTCTCGGTCGTTTTGAAACAGCATACAAGGCTTTTCCATTTACAAAGAGCAGAAAAAAAATAGGGAAGATTTTTAGAAGCTATCAGGTCTGCACGTGGCAGTCCATGTATGAAACATGTTTACCTACTTATACCTATCATCATCATTCATTACTCGGCAAGGACAATTTGATGACAGAATCTATGTGATCCATATACCATTCGCTTTCAGTACGCTGAAAGTCTCAAAAACCGCAAAACTACGACAAACGAAAGCCACCTCAAGTGCCACACTCTTAGCACCAATAAAGGATCACTCGTGAAACCTCTCAGGTACTGTACACTGCCATCACTGGACATAACGAGACAACAAAGAGTTAATCTGGTTCACTCCTGGGGTCATCTACAGTACACACAGTCCGCCATTGGAATGAAGTCAGTACTGAAGATTTGTGTGTGTGTGTGTGTGTGTGTGTGTGTGTGTGTGTGTGTGTGTGTGTGTGTGTGTGTGTGTGTACTCGCGCTCCTAGTATATGATTTCTATTGTTTTTTAATCTATTTACATTGTTATATGTATTATGTAATTGTCATTTTCCAATGTCATGTCTTTTTTATTTGTCATGTGAAGCTTCTATCTTCTTCATGTCTATACAAAAACAAGCACATTCATATTGTGAAAAAAAAGATGCGTAAAGAAATTTGAGACAACATGGAACACCGAAACACGATACCCAGTAAAATCATGCAGGTAGACGTTATGATAAGATTAGACGAGAAAGAAGAAAGGGAGAGACAGCGAGAGATAAAAGGAGAAAAGGAGGTGGAAAAGCAAGCAAGGGAGGAGTTGTGAAGGTAAGGAAGAAAGAACGTATATATCATAAAGAGAAGACTGAAGAAGTGTAATGAGCATAATGAAGGAGTGTAGAAGAGAGAGGAGCCATTAAATGAGGAAAAGGAGCAGGTTGGGTGGAAGAACCGGGCAAGATATTTAGGAGTGGACGTGAACAAAGAGAGAGTAGAAGTAATAACAGACACGGGGAACGAGACAGTGAAGGAAGCGAATACGAAGAGGCAGAGATCGCTGTGATAGAAAGGGAAATGAATGAGAGACACTGAAACAAAGGAAGGAAAAATGAGTAGACCAGGATTACAGCTACATAAAAAATAGGTCAAATGCAGAATAAAACATGCAAAATAGTGGGGGAAAAAAAGAAAGAAAGACGCATTAGGTGTACTGTAGATGAAGAGGAGGGGGGAAGATAAGGAAAGAATGAGGGAGGAAGAGAAAAAGAAAGAAGAGAAGAAAGAAGAGGAGGAGAAGAGGTGGATCGTGGCCGTGTACCGTGAAGGAGGCCACGCTGGAGCCATTATGCTCGCGATAAGAATGATTTACCTCGTGAGAAAGTATCATATCACTTCCCTCGCGGCTGATTGAGATATTAAGTGGGTGTTTAGTAGCCCCGAGCCCAACCAGCCTGCCTTTGTGCGGCGAGCGGCCCCTTCACGACTTAACGCACTTGAAGATGGCGCTACGACCCTTGGGAGTGAGTGCCCCGCTGCGTCTGTCTCCGTGCTTGATGGTCAGGTAGCCGTGAGGGATCCCCGCCAGAACTACCACTTGCGTCTCGTGACTTTTCTTCCCTTTCATTTCATTTCTGGCTTTAAGATTTCGAGGGTGTGTATTGCCTTTTTTCTTGCATTATATCTGTTTGCGATTTTGCAAGATAACAAGGAGGAAAATGGATTGCAGTGTTGTTTCACGCGTGGCTCGGTAGTGATATGGATAGAATGTAGCCACCTAAGCTCACCTGGCGTGGCAGTATATCAATTTACCGGTGCACGGGGGTAATGCTGAGTCAACACCGCCAGTGATCTATCGCTCGAGTAACATTTTGGCAATAAATTTTCACCCGATCGTAACTCATGGTTGGGATCCAATTTATGTGTGCTAACAGCTCTCTGTCGACTATGTGAGTACAGCTCCTCGCCTCATGCTGACTTCTGCTGACGTAGGCGCAGTGAGGCTTTTGCATGGAAGAGTTTAAGAGGATTTCAGCCTCAAATGTCGCGGTAGAGAGTTTTTGATCTACTTACCTTCAGTAGCGCTGTTTATTAATCAGATACCAATGGTGTGGTATATGAGTGTGTTAAAGCATCATGGAGTCTTGGATTGGTGGAAGCAAGAAAACGCCTCCTCTGAAGCGTGTTCCTGCAGGCAGGGATGCGGGTGGATGCTGTGTTGTGCCGCTTTATATGGATTGCTAGCTTGTCTTCTATCTATGATGGAGTGGTATGATTTAGTGATATATATAAGATTGGTGTCTAATTTCGTATCTGATGCCATAAATCCATCAAGGGAAAATATCCAATAGCAGTAACAATTATTTAGGCTGCTTAATCTGCCGCATCTGATGACCCACCTTGATTTAGAGTTAAAAATAAATGCAGACAGTACCTACAGCAGCAGCAGCAGCAGCAGCAGCAGCAGCAGCAGCAGCCGAAGTGGAGGCAGTAACAGTATCTACAATAATGAAGCTGTAATAACAGCAGCAGTAATAACAACAACAAAATCATCAGCAGCAGCAGGAACAGCAACAATAGTAGTAACAATAACAACATCAGGAGCAGAAGCAGCACCAGCAACAACTACAATAACAATAACAATAACAACAACAGCAGCAACAGCAACAACAACAATAACATAACCATGCTATTACTGCTTGTATCATTATTACTACTGTTGCTACTACTGTTATTACTGATGCTACAAGTAGTAATGATAAGAAGAACAATGATAATAGTGCTTAAAATTCTGATAATAATAGATATAATAATAATAATAATAATAATAATAATAATAATAATAATAATAATAATAATAATAATAATAATAATAATAATAAAACCATTAATATCTTTATTATTATTATTTTTATTATTATCATTATTATTATTATTATTATTATTATTATTATTATTATTATTATTATTATTATTATTATTATTATTATTCCTAGCGGTAGTGGTTGACAATATGTAATGAAAAAAGTAAAAGAATCTATGAATGAAGTTCTTCTTACTTATAGTGCATGGGCAATTTCATTCTCCACTGGGTTCGCTGGAGTGTGCAAGCAATTTGGGTGCTGCCCTTCCCGCCCGGCGATGACTTTTACTGCCCTCACGGTGCCTGGCGTTGGGGCCACCGAGCAACCCATGAGCTGCTGGCCGCGGGCACGAGCGAGAGAAACAAAACAACTATTCCCCACACGCTGCGGAATTCTTAACCGAGAGTAGTTAATGCGAGGTGATGGTGATTATGGACAAAGGTGCTTGCTCCTCTCACTCCTCTCCCTCATAAAGTAGACGGAGAGGATTAGAAAGTCGGCAGGCGTGGCTAACAGTACCCACTCGTCTCGAGGATCTTGCCCGGGCGATGCTTTCGGTCTGACAACGACCCATTACTTTTTACGAGGCAGAAGTGTAAACAAGTATGTCTGCATTTTTTCTTTGTTAATACCCTTGTGAGAAGTGTGTGGGAAATAATATAGAAAAGTATGTGTGCCTTCTTCACGACTGCAGCAATGGAAGAAAGTATGAATGGGAATGTTTTCCTCCCCCGCTTCAAGCCTGCGCCTCCATGCATGGGGGGGACCTGCGGCCTGTGCAGGACTCCTGGCGAGGTATTCCTTCCACGTCGCTCGCGTTTGTTCAGAAAGATGCAATTGATTGTGCGATGATTTATTTCCCTCGCAGTTTCATAAGACAACCATTGCCATCCCATGCATAGAAGCGCTCCTCCTTTGCCGAAGCACCACCACCACCACCACCACCACTTTTCCACCCTCCACTTCCACCCTCCGCCCCCCAGCACTACCATAACCACCCACCGTTGCGTCATTTTCAGCCAAGTGTGAAACAAGGACTGTGTCTAGAGGTAGCACGGGTTTAGTTTATAGTCTTCTAATTTGCCTCCCAGAGCATGATTTATGTTGGTTGCAGTGGTGGCCTGGCCCGCGTTACACCTGCCCTGGGAGCATCCCACCTGCACTTCACACCTGAGTTTCAATAAATCACTCCTCAATGGTCCTATTTAGTTTCTTAAGTATGTTTTGATAGCATTAGGTGTGCTTGATTAAATATTACCGTTAAATCGAACGTTCTTATCGGCACGCTTTTTGTCTCGGCGCTTTAATCCCGCTGCTCCATATAATAGCCGGCCAGTGCACACAACCAGTGATCTTAATTCCACCCCACGCCTTATAATGAGAGAAGCTAACATATCACTTAAACCGCGATTGGTAAGCTGCTCTGAAGGAGAGAGAGAGAGAGAGAGAGAGAGAGAGAGAGAGAGAGAGAGAGAGAGAGAGAGAGAGAGAGAGAGAGAGAGAGAGAGAGAGAGGGAGAGGGAGGGAGGGAGAACTAAACATAATGAAATATTGAAAGTTAGTCAGATAAGCAAGTGTACAGATGGACTGGCAAACCAGAAAAAAAAGAGAGATTAATCGATCGACCAACTGAGAGAAACAAACAGACGAGAGAGAGAGAGAGAGAGAGAGAGAGAGAGAGAGAGAGAGAGAGAGAGAGAGAGAGAGAGAGAGAGAGAGAGAGAGAGAGAGAGAGAGAGAGAGAATTTCTGCAGACGCGAAATAGTAGAACGCACAACATGCATCATAACCTTAAAGATGGGAGTAAGTTCCTTGCTGACGTGAAGGTGAGGCTCAGTCACCTGGCGGGTGGGTGGAGTCGGTGTAACCCAGCAGGAGGGCGGGTCGGCGAGGGGGGAGGGGCGCCAGTGGAGGAAAAGGAAGAAAGGGACCCGACCTGTTGAGGAGGTAGTGGTTGTAAGGAGAAGTAAATGTGGGCTGCAATGATTATAGGTCAAGGAGTCTTGCTGAAGATGGTGTGAAGGTGTACTCTGAACTTTTCTAGCTGGGCGTGTTGAAGGAGACTCGTGTAGAAAGGAAGGGAGGATGATGCTGAAGAAACTCTGTGGTGTAGAAAGAGACGTGTAGTATTAAGGAAAGCAGGATGATAGATCGATAGCTAGATAGAACTCATTGACCACAATAAAGAAAGGTTAGGAATTAGATGATCAAACTCTCCTCTGTAAGTTTTCTGTAGAGTGTCTCATGTAGAGGGAAAGAGAAGATCGTACTGAATTAGAGGATGCAAACCTGTACGGCTTTTTTTGAATGATTGATTGATTGATTGATTGAGAGAGAGAGAGAGAGAGAGAGAGAGAGAGAGAGAGAGAGAGAGAGAGAGAGAGAGAGAGAGAGAGAGAGAGAATATCACTATATTTGTCAGGCATACGCTCTGCACTCTTCCTCGTCTCCACGCACTCATCCCGAGCAAAAAAGTAATCGAGTCTCAGATACTTCAGCGGGCAGCCTCGGCCATGCTCTCCTTAACCTCGCTTCAGTTCATCATACCTGGAAGTCACGTGGTTCCCGACAAGAGGGCCGAGACTTGCAGGAACCGATGCCCAAAAGCAGAGCAAATGGATGAGCGAATGAGGAAGAGCTTCAGATAAATGCTCGGTGACTTGTAATTTCGCCTGTGAATGTCCGTCTCCTCGTGAGTGACGCGGCAAATTACCCTCCGTTAAGTTGACGTATGGAGAACCTGTCTCGTGGTGCAGTGCATATCAGGGTGTGGTGTGGCGAGCGGGGAGGCTGTGTTTCGCAAGGCCACGTACTGCATTAAAAAGATTATCGATAGAATTCCAAGTGTCCGGACTCGATGAAAAGTTTACCGTTGTGTTTGATTCATCAGGTGAACTTCTTTTTAATGATGTTATCATATTTATCAGTTGAAGAAAAATGCGCACTGATAATCACGAATTAATTTTCTCGTACAGTTCGTTTTTTTTATGTAAATCTATGCAATATATTTGTATCATGTAACAGCTAACCACCTTATAACAAAAAAAATCTTATTAACTACCTTATGAAAACTCCACATTCCAGGCATTGAGCGGACCTCCTATTCGGAGCATATAAAACATCACGATATAACCCGTTTTCTTTCAGCTACTTTCACCCAAAGCCTTACCTGTTTTCCGCCAGAATAGGGCTCAAGTAAAAGGCTCGGCTGCTGCGTAAAACCACGTAGGTACCTTCACTCCGAAAAGGACACAGCTAGATAGCAATCAGCCTGTATTCCTCCAACCAAACATTTACGACACCTGTGGGGAGAATAAGAGGGAAAAAAGAGACACGCATAGAGATAGAAAAACAAGAGACAGTGACAGAAAAAGAAAGACCAATGGTTAAGTGACAAGACATTCTGCACGTACTGTCTTTTCTCTCGCAGCTATTTGGCGGAAAGATTCAGGAAAACAATATTCCTTTCATCTTTACAGCAAAGGCACACGCGGGCAATAAAAAGCTTACTGAAAAATACATCTCATGAGTGTTTATAGGTAGAGCTTAATGCAAATGTAAAATACCTCCCCCTGCATGATGAATTCTGAATCTCTCTCTCTCTCTCTCTCTCTCTCTCTCTCTCTCTCTCTCTCTCTCTCTCTCTCTCTCTCTCTCTCTCTCTCTCTCTCTCTCTCTCTCTCGGAAAAAAAAACAAGAATAGATAGAAAAAATAGACAAAAAAGCACTAATACAGTACTACATAGTCTTACAAGAACTCACAATAACACAATACTCCGGACGTAACATACAGTACACATGACCAGCCACGGGAACCTCGAGACACATTTCAGAAACCACCTGAACGCGTCATCTAAACGAGTTGGACAAAAAGATGGAAAAAAAGAGAAGAAGAGAGTAGTCTAGTTCTGAAAATTGAAACCCGGAGTAGGAGGTGCGAGTTCTGCCCACGCCAAATCAATGATCACCGCAAATCCGTGTATGACGAGACTAACGAACCACATTATGAGGAAAGTTGTCGTGAGGAGAGAATAAAGAGACTCGGGAACGTGGGACTTGTTGAGGTGTAATAGATTTCAGAACCTCGAAGTATGAGGGGAAAAAAAAAACTCGCAAAATAAAGGGAAAAAATAGTAAATCTTGATGGTACTAGTGTAAGGTTAATTCAAATAGCCGTGAACGCGAGCACAGCGAATGAAATGTGTTGCTTTTTGCGTGAGGTTACAAGTTGGGAAAGGGGTCGCTAAGGACGCAGCAGTGTGGTTTTTGGTGTGGACTGTCACTCGTGATAAGTAGCGGTATCGTGACTGACTTTTTTGGCTGTAACAAGCATAACTATTTGATTTCTTC
>CM035203.1:14841373-14849689 GCA_020233015.1 Callinectes sapidus | reverse complement strand
CACCACCGCCACAGCCACCACCACCACCACCAACAACAACAACAACATGAATCAATAACAATTTCACTACCACCACTACTACTATGTATATTATTACCACCACCACAATAGACTAACACACACAAAAAAGAGGAAAAAGAAATAGATAAATAGAAATTCCAATCGGCCATTATCTCCATCATGGCGATCAAGGCATCACCACCAGACATGAATGGCCAAACAAACACTTGCAGCCTAAAATATGTTGCTGGCCCATTCACCACCACTGCCAATTCCAGCTGTCGCCCGGCGGAGTCTTCGCTGCGGTACCCTGGAAGAATATTGGCTTTCCACCTTCTTAATCAGTGTATTCAAACGCCACCGCAGCTCCTCTCTCAAGCAGGTGTCACGAGGCCTGTAATTTTAATCTCTGGGAATTGTGAAAAAGATGGAATATATCTTTACCATCACTTGCAGAGAGAAGAAGCGGGTGACTCGGGTGACTGAGGCCGCGTAGATGCTTGGAGTGGTGGTAGTGAGGTGTAGGGGAGGGGGGAGTGGAGTAGGGAAAGGTACGCGTGACTTGTGGGAGGGTCGTACATGTTTGCGGTGAGTGAAAAACAATGAGGGATTCTAATAAAACCTTATTGATTTGTTGCTTTCTTCCCTCTTTCAATTTTCATCTTTCATTGTTAAGGGATTGATATTTATCTATTCCAAAGAAAACAGTATTGATTTCTTGGTATTTTTCGTTTTTATCTTCATCTTTCATTGTTACGGAATGGATATCTTGGCTCGCTAGAAAATATTTCAGTTTCATTCTTAAATACTTTTCATAAGCTACACTACAGAACTTGTGATTCAGGCAGAGTCGATTCTTTTTCTTCGACGTGCAGCTCATCGGGAATGTTACACAGACGCGCGCCATTCATCAAAGTATTGCTGATGGGAAGATGAGTTGGGCTGGCCTGGGCTTGGCTGTGCTGTGGATGACAAGAATATCTATGTAGTGTTTGCAAAGATATCACCGATACCTTGAGGGATCCAACCTGTCTGTGTGTGTGTGTGTGTGTGTGTGTGTGTGTGTGTGTGTGTGTGTGTGTGTGTGTGTGTTACAATATTTGAAAGTCTTGGTAAGACAACTGGTTACGCAATGCATGTAATGGTGGACGGCGGTGGTGGTGATGGTGGTGGGGGTCGTGATCAACTCAGCGATTAGTGAGACAAAACAGCCGCCGGGAACTGATCTGTGGAGCGTCTTCTTTTCCTAGTGAATGTGCTTACTGCCATAGAACTTCAGAAAGAATTTTATTTGTGACGATCATATTTACTGGAGGAGAGAGAGAGAGAGAGAGAGAGAGAGAGAGAGAGAGAGAGAGAGAGAGAGTGTGTGTGTGTGTGTGTGTTACCAGCAACAGCTGATGGCAAGCAAATAAAAATACTGTCTCCATCAGTTAAATACTATTCCTATGTTTTGCTGATCACCGCCTTCGTGCACAGCTCTGGTCCCGGAATGTGTCGTCCCCGGTGTGGTCTCACCTTGGGTTTCTTTTTTCTTTCTGCGTCAGCATTTTATATGACAGTAAAATGCAATTCCTTGGGAGTGATGTCACTGGAATCTTGGCGATGGAAAACCAAATATTTGCATCATAGTTGTATGTAATTATTTTCTCAGCCTCTCAAACAAAGAACAAAGACTAAACTTTAAAATTTTAGTGAAATACCGCCAATAAACTGATAATATATAACATGTTCTATTTTAATGTTATGGCCATATTTATGTACCTCAGCCTTCCTGACCACTATAAACTAATCCTATTGAAAACACATCTAGCAACGTTTGGTTTGTAGTACTCTATAGCGGCAACAAGCATGAAATGTGCACAAAAGTAAGTACTGAAATATCGCCCATTACTCTCCGTGCCTTTGTCTCCTTTGAACCATCTCTCTTTCTCCTCGCCTGCCCAAGTTGCCCACCTGCTGCCACCCACCTGGACCGTTGCACGTACCGGGCTAACCACCTTAATCCAACAAAGCCGTGGGTGTTGACGAGGCGCGCCTGACGGCTACAGGACGGCCCATGCTGCTCATAAACCTCGCCTGATAAAAAGAAAACAACAAAGCAGTGCTGAAGGCACTGAGCTCAAGAGCCTCTTTAATGAAAGCTTGGAGGCAGACGAGCAGCGAAACTCTGTCTTCACTCCACAAACTGAATATTCATTTATACATAAAACTCCGGGTCTTGAAAGTTTATAGGCAAGTAAACGCCACCAAACCAATATTTTGCTTCTCGTTATGAATGCTCTATATAATAAGATACTGAGTAGAAGATAGAAAGATTAAGGTCTTGATAAAAGGCGTAGTGAGCAATCAAGAGGCAGATAGATTGTGTGAGGAACTTCCGAACACTGCATGGCATGAAGCTCGACCTGCTGGTCGTGGCTGCTCTGACGCGCCCCAGTAATATGCAATGACGCTTTAATACGCAGCTGCTGGAGAGAGAATGGAAATGCGTGGCCATAAACCTGAGGCACGGAAGGTCCTGCTGCATGAGAGAGAGAGAGAGAGAGAGAGAGAGAGAGAGAGAGAGAGAGAGAGAGAGAGAGAGAGAGAGAGAGAGAGACTCAAGGTTCATGTGTGTGTGTGTGTGTGTGGGTGTGTGTTTCTATCTCTATGATGGTTTGATAAACATAAAATGCATACTCAAGTACTTACTAGTTATCGTTATGCTCACAAGGGAATGAGAGCAATGAGAAAAGGAGGCAAAGTGGTTTCAGATAAAAGATGGTGCAGGAAATCTAAGTTACATCTGCAGCGGTGCGGGAAAAAGATACCTTGCACGTTTGGGCAATTATAGATAACATTACCAGCATATAACCGTGATGAAAATTAACTGGTATCCGAGTTCATATCAGAGAAAGAAAATTACTAATTGCAAGGAGGGAAAAAAAATATATATATATCTAATCATAACATTATCTGCGATCCTTTTCTACTCGAGCGCCCTCTGTGCCCCGTTCACTGACAATGCGGGGTTGTTTTTCTCACGCTTATCCGCATTGCTCGCCACATCGCGTGATGAAGCTTTCAGACTCGTCTCTCACTTCATATTATTTTTTGTTGTGTCTGCTTCGAAGTGATATTGATTTTCATTACCGTCATGTTTCCATCATCACAATATCTTTCCAGACTACTCTTCACACATTTCTCTCTCCTTTTTTTTCTACGCATTCTTTTGTGGGGAGGGGGTTTCATCCATCCAGTGCCTGTACTCATTGTCAAAACTCTCTCTCTCTCTCTCTCTCTCTCTCTCTCTCTCTCTCTCTCTCTCTCTCTCTCTCTCTCTCTCTCTCTCTCTCTCTCACACACACACACACACACACACACACACACACACACACACACACACACACACACACACACACACACACACACACACACACACACACCTCATTTCAAGCACTTCTACATGTACGAGTATAGAGAAAGCACCAAAGACAGTTACTCCCCATTATCAGCACAGTGCAATCCTTTGCCTTACGCTTTACCTAGCCAACATCCGGGTTATTCTTACCCACTCATAAGGTTAGTGAATGGTGAATATTCGAATTATATCTTCGCCATTGAGTTTTGCACGTACGAAACAGCTGGAAAATGTGGGAGAGGAAGACCGCGAGGAAGGAGGAGGGGCGTGCTTTCATCCCTCGTGAAGTGCCATTGCAAAGCATTCATGCATTAAAGCCACAATAGACGTATGTTATTAAATTCAGTAATATATATTTTTTGCCTGGCTGCTAAATATATTTCTGAAACAGTCCGCTGTCAATGAAACAGTCTAAGGGCTCGTAATTCAATCGACCATGTTAACTATAATTTTGCTGCAAGGCTATACCAGTACAAAGAGATCATTAGGAGGTGGAGAAGGGTGATGCCCACAAGCATGCCTTCACTGATATGCACTGGTGTGGTATGTTAGACTGGAGATCGGGGTGTCATTAGCGTTTTCAATAATTTTCACACCATCTGTTATATTATCTCCTATGGACGAAGGTGAAAATAAATCTATATGTCTACGATCCAACCTTCATTGATATGTACCATTACGATATAATTGATTCGAAAAGTGAATTTATGATGGACATGTACTTATGAAGAAAATTATTGGACCTGTTTCATTTGACGGGATAGCATTGATGTAAAGTTGTAAAACGGATATCATATGAAACTTCCTTGAGAATGAATAGAGACAATACAAAAGACGGACTGACCGACCGACCGACAGACGGACAGACACAGTCGCACACACAGAGAAAATGACTGAATCTACAACCTGCCACCCAAGAGCAAGCCAGTGTAAAAAGACAATGAGCTGAACGTGGTGAAAAAAACTAAAGACAGACCTGCCTGCGATCAATTACTCTAGAAAATGTCTTTCTTCTCCTCGCCAAACGTACTGATTATCCTGCGCTCAGTTCCTACCGGGGTGATTACTGTGAGAAATATTTTAGAGGTTGACAAATCACTACAGACAAGGACGAGTTGAGTGCAGGGAAGGAACACGTCGTAAGTAGCAATCACATCTGAGGATTTCATTGCAATCACAGTGGGAAACTCGGAACTGCCCTCATACCACCAGAGGAGCAGTCATGTTCATTGTAATGTTCGTAGACAACTGAAATAGTCCAAGCATAGTAAAGTGGAGGTCCTTGGTGTACTAATTGTCCTCGCTCTAGTGGTGATGGAAGCAGCCGCAGAGTGCATAGCTGTAGATCTCCTTAGGGAAGCAACGGTGATTACTGAAAACATATTCCTCATGAGAACGTTTTGTTAATGGCCGACCATAGGCTGCAGGAAATGTCTGTGGTCTGGTGCGAGCTGCTGGGCTGAAGTGAAAAAACCAGGTAATGATATATATTTTTTTGTTTTTGTAAGGTACAAGTCCAGCTAACGAGAGTGAGATTTGTGGTGAACATAACTAACAGAGCAAATGGAAGGGGAGTAATGGGCGGAAAAGACAAAGAGGTTCCAAATTGCGCAAATATTTTCATGGGAAAAAATGCGTCATACATTCTGTAGGGAACGAAACAGTGTACCTAATATAGCGGTTGAGGAAATAAGTTTTTTTTTTTTTTCCTTGGGATGAGAAAATGAAGAGATCATCCCAGTTTTTGCCCTAATGACAGGCGTAAGCGGTGTCCCAAGTAGCCATGGCCACACACGACAAACATAACCTTAATATAGTGTGGAAATAATGAAGGTAAAAAATGTTGCTGCAAATCACGTGATGATGGTGGCGGAATGTGTTGTTTGCGTAATTGTAGTAATAACTTGGGGGGGAAATCCAACTAGACTAAATCGCCATTCCTTAACTTAGACCCTTGGCAAAGAACACACACACACACACACACCACAGACAAAAGTAACAAAAAAATATGTGCAGTGCCTATTATACGTAAATGTCTGATACTTAACAATCATCCTAATGCAGTAATGTTATAGATTTTCCTGTGTTATTAGACGTGTGTGTGTGTGTGTGTGTGTGTGTGTGTGTGTGTGTGTGTGTGTGTGTGTGTGTGTGTGTGTGTGTCCAGTCGTGTGTGGGCATGCGAGCGGTCTTATCGACAACTTATTCTAGTAATCGATAAGCCAAATCACCAAATTACCAATATTCCCCAACACGGGAAGCCAAACGTGCCCGGCCAGCCTGTGATTACCTCCCTGCGCCGGCCTGGTGATTGACTTGTTACCAGGAGCACCAGCCCGCCCACCCAAACAGTCCTCTCCATTTTGTCCTGTCCTTCTTCTCCCCGTTCCTTTTTTCTTTTTCTTTTTTTCCTCCAGCTTCCTCATTATCATTTTTGTCAAATTTACTGTTCCTGATGCCGAAGTTTTCTCTTTAGAATTCATGCATCTCTCTCTCTCTCTCTCTCTCTCTCTCTCTCTCTCTCTCTCTCTCTCTCTCTCTCTCTCTCTCTCTCTCTCTCTCTCTCTCTCTCTCTCTCTCTTGTTCTCTTCTTGCTGGCTTCTATTTTCACCCTCACTTTTGTAAAACTTTTGTCTCCGCAGTAAATATTTGTAAAACAAGCCACATGGCCACACAATGCTACCTATCGCTTCTTTAATGCTACTGATGGCTCCTTTGTCATCTGTTCCCTCTCATTGTTTATTATCATCACTTCGTTCCTTTCACTTTATATCATAGTCTCTCCTTTTTCATCCATCTCACGCATTCTGTCTCTCCTTTTTTCATCTCCCTTCGCTTTCACTCTTTTATCCATTTCGTTTTTACATTTCGTACTCAGCTAGTCAGCCCTTTTCATTGCATCATTTCCTCGATTTTTCTCCGACTCCCTCTTATTTTCGTCTTTCACCTTTACTCATCTTGATCCTTTTCCTTTCACCATTTCCTCACTGCCACCTTTCCCTCCACTTATCTCCATCAACGCCATCCAGACCCAGCAGGGGGGCTGAGGAGACTGGCCGTTGCGTGTGGCTCTTCCAACAACACAGGTGGAAGTGAGGACGGGACTTGAAGGGGAACACGAAACTCAAGACTGACTGGACATGGGAAAGCATCACCTTATCCTTTTGCGGTATTGGGTTCTCCGGTAGTTCCTGAAAGACGTCCCTCCACTGGCTCTCTTTCCTTGTGCTTTCTTGAATAATGTTTTCTTTGATTGCTTTTAGTTGTTCTTTGTTACTGTAGTTACCAGAAAAGTATTTGCCCGTATTTTGGGTATTGTGTTTAATGATTTCTTTGGTGTTTTTATAAGTAAATTTTTCTTGATTATTTTCGTTATTGTTTGTTGCGCTATTCACCTGAATTTTTTTGACTTGTATTTTGCATGTGATGATTTTAATGGGATTTTTTCAGTACTTTATGATGCTTTGATTGGCCAAAAATTATCATGGGAATTGAAATGGTGATATATATTGTATTGTACTTTCAAGCAAATGTATTATTATTTTTAAATTTGATAACACCAGTTTGAAAAGAATGTTAATATGAAGGTTACAGCTTTTGACTGGTTAAAACAAAAGTTTGCAGATACAGCACACTACATAGAATATATATATATATATATATATATATATATATATATATATATATATATATATATATATATTAAACTGGACAATGAAGCAAGCAGTTCCTTCCCTCATTTATTTACTTCTTTATTTTATGTGGCATATTCGTACATGTCACAGTGAGATATGAATCTTTCTTGTTTACAACTCGATGAACATCAGTAGCTCCATCTGCCTCCTGTCTTCCTTTTGTATGTCTGTGTAGATCAATCAGAGTGCCACGCGCCCAACTGTCTTGTGCTGCAGTGGTCATCTCTGTCTCCCAAGATGGACCGCGTGACTGATGGCCGGTGGCTGCTTGCCTGGCTGAGGTGAAGTGTAGTGTGGTGACATTCACCTCCACCTTCACCTTTACTTCTCGCTGTTCAAGTGTATACCTAAAATTTATGTTTCTGTACTTCACCAACTAAGAAACTAACAAAAGTCGTCGTTAACAGCGGTTATTTTAATCAGAGCGAAAGATCATAAGAAAAAAAAGGGGAAGTTGCAAAAAGATATTAGGATTACCCGTAGCAGTGCCTGTCCTTGTACATGCAAATATCAACAATTCGCAGAAAAAATATAAAAAAGATAAGTAGTTTTCATAATGCAAAACATTTGAAGACATGGTCGACAAATACAGGAGGTAAAGAATGCACACAAAATTAAGTATATATTCAAAGATATCATCTACAAGCACTGGAGGAAAAGAATGTGCACAAAAAATAAAAAGATATTGTTATAGTAAGACTCATTAAAAAACAAGTAATATAAAAGAAAAAACTACGAAGAAACAAATGAATGACAACGGCGATAGTGTGTGTCTATGGCGACAGTGAATGATGCTTGTACCCTCCTGCAGGAAGATCCTCAGTGACCTACATTGCCTTGTCGCGCTCATTAAAAAATCCAGTGGTGGATGTGTGAGTCGCTACATCACCTGTCTGCCTTACCCTCGCATGGCTAATTAAATAAGATAGAAGTAAACCCAGTGATGCGAGTCTCTTTCATTATCCGGCCTTGGTAAGCGCCACCTGATGACTCTCTGTCTTCAGCAATTAATGATTTTTGCTCAATGACTGCGTGTCTCCTCTTCCCGGCGATGGGGGTTCGCGGCTCAATTAGGGCAACAGCTGCTGCGTGAGAGAGAGAGAGAGAGAGAGAGAGAGAGAGAGAGAGAGAGAGAGAGAGAGAGAGAGAGAGAGAGAGAGAGAGCATACATAACCTCAGATTTAAGATGCATACTATCACCAAATATCCGTCACTATC
>CM035203.1:14800493-14820398 GCA_020233015.1 Callinectes sapidus | reverse complement strand
GAGAGAGAGCGAGCGAGAGAGAGCGAGAGAGAGCGAGAGAGAGAGAGAGAGAGAGAGAGAGAGAGAGAGAGAGAGAGAGAGAGAGAGAGAGAGAGTATTGACCATTCCATTAGTTAAGGTGCCGGCAATAACTAGAGCGACCTTCATCCCTTGTCAATGTAAATAATGCACAACTATTGCTTCACTTCTTGTTGGCGCAAAGCTTTGATATAGATTTCCTCCTCACTCCGGAATGTTTACCTTGGGAGCTGAAGGAATTTACGAAGTGTTACCTCTTCCTTACGTAACGAGAGAGAGAGAGAGAGAGAGAGAGAGAGAGAGAGAGAGAGAGAGAGAGAGAGAGAGAGAGAGAGAGAGAGAGAGAGAGATAACGACGTCACTTTTGCCTCTTCACTTTCCTCACCCTTTTCCCTACAAAAGGATCCGCTTCATTACCAGCATGTCTTCTTCACTTTACCTTTCTTTGGTGCTTATGTACTGTGCCGATGAAATAAAACAAATGCGCCAAATAAACTTCTCTATGCTACAACTACAGGTACCGCATGTCCCTGATGGCTTTGCTGCGTTCCTTTTCTTATGTTCTAATGTAACAACATCAGAAACAGAATGAAAATAAAAGGAAATCTCTTCCTTTATTTTTTTTTTTATGGTCGTCTACATTTATATAACATAACCATTTAAAAACCCTAACGCATATATCGTTGTTTCATGTTAGGTTTTTATATAACGTATCCGTCATAGACATGAACAAAAACAGCAAATCAATTGAATTAATTAAGGTGACACGCTTACCTATGTATAAATTCATCATTAGTTACTTTCACACTCACATGTGCATATGATTATGTATCTGCTGCAACCTTCAGAGATTACATAGTTAATGAGGTTGCTTTGACCATAGATAAGAAGAAACTCTTTAGATAGTACTACTGGGAAAGTTTTAGAAAAGGTCATCTGAGTAGCGGGTCACAGAAGGGTCAGGTTGACAGAGACTTTGGTGAGGTATGAAGAGGAGGTTTATAGAGGCGGAAGAAGTGAAATATAAAAGTATTTTGTTAATCCTAACTTTCTATTTTATTTTTTAACACAAATCGAGTTTTCTTTTAATATTAATGTATTCTTCAATTATTCTTCACTGATGTTAATTTTTATTTAGTTCTTTATTCCCTACGCGATCATTTTCGTATAAACTAATAGATTCCAAAATTAGAATTATCTCAAGAATCGACAGTTTATTAGTTTGTGTGCCAATATGACATAATTCATTGGAGTTTAAGGATGTAACAATGAGGGTGGAAGAGGATGTGGGAAAATCATGTGTCACGGAGCGGGTATCCTGGTAAGTTTATGAATTGTTATTTGGTTTTGGAGGAAAACTCACGGAAAATAGTCATATGTGTCGTTTGGAGAAAAGCTTGTTATTATTTTTTTGTGAGTTGAATAAGTTGATAGCGCACAAAGTTTCTGGCGACCTGTGACCGCGAGCCCTCTGTCACGCCGCCACGCTGTACACGCGAGGATCAAGCTCTACTCTTAAGATCCACGTATTTGGTAGTGACATCAGCGTTTGCGTGATGACACACACACACACACACACACACACAAAGATGGAAGTTATATTTGTAAGCGTGTTTTATGCATGAAGTAGTTATTGAGCTCCCTACAGTCTACGGGGTGCATAAGTCTCATATCACCGACTGTTGTGAGCGGAAGATGAGTAAAAATTCAAATTCACTGTGTTCTGGGTCTTCCTTGAATCTGGGGTCCTGTAAACAATATTTTAGATTCTAAACGTTTGATTAGAATAAAACAAAATACTAAAAGCAGATGAAAATTGTTAATTGTTCAACTTCTGATTACAGATCTAATACGGATTAGGTTAAGAAATTGACACCATAGAGCGCATCGTTATGCTGTCATTTTACTTCATAAGGCATGTATTTCTGTGTTGAATGAGCGAGCACAATCTACTGATATCTCTCACAACCACAGCAATTCCTGAACCTTGATTAGGTTGATTTCAAATAATAGTGTCAGACAGCCTTTGACGCTAAATGCTAAACAAAGTACATAAGAAATTATATATTTAAAACTTGTGTTTTGAAAACTATATTTTCGTGTGAAATTAACATATCGAAACCCTCAACTTGAGATCCAAAAAGAAAGTGATAATTACTTGTTATACAACGTGATCAGTTAACCTTTCAGCGTTATTCCGTTCACTGACAGCCTTTGGGAGATACATGGAGTGGTGTTCACTCGGCCACAACAGACATACTGACACTTTAAGCTGAATACACGTTTCTTTCTTCCTTCACTTCACAACACTGACATGCACGATGAGCTCCATGATGTGATTAGAACGGTATGATGGAGTTTATTTGATATGATATAACAATTAAGAAGAAATATATTGTTACGGTATATCTGTCTGTGAATGTTCAGCCTCATGAAAAATTCTTGTATGAACGCTTGAATATGTAATTTGCAATATCAAAGTAGGAATGACTGCTGACTGCAGGCACTTGGTATTTGTCATTCTGTCATGTTACATTGTCAGTAATTATATTTCCTTGTTTATGCATCATACCTGTGTTAGAAGTTCTTGCACGAAATATACGTAGCTGTGCTAATCAAAATTCGTGGTTAAAGCGATGATAATGGTAATAAGATAGTGGATTTATGATAATAATGGTAATGGTAATTATAGTAATGATGGCAATGATTATAATATTGATTATAATAATGATAACAATAATAATTATAACTATAATAATATATTATTGTTCTTATCATGACTATTGTTATTATTATTATTATTATTATTATTATTATTATTATTATTATTATTATTATTATTATTATTATTATTATTGTTATTATTATCATTATAAATAATGATAATAATAGTAATAATAATCATTATAATAAAAGTAATAATAATAATAATAATAATAATAATAATAATAATAATAATAATAATAATAATAATAATAATAATAAGAGTAGTCATGATAAGAACAATCTGACACTAATAACTATAAATTAGAGGCCTTACCACTCTCCTCTAGAACACATGAAGCAAGAAGAAGAAGAAAAAAGGCCATTTTGATGTGATTAATAAACCATTCAAACTTGTGAAGCATTATGTCTCCATTTTTTCCTTGTCTCACAATACACATCATTTTGCGAGTAAACTTCGGTTATTGGATTGTCCGTGTTCAGTGAGGTGTGGTGCACGCGGCCGCCCAACACCTCGCCGGGCAGTGAGCGAGGCACGCCTGTCACCCTCCACACCTCATTAGTCCAGGCAGCCAGGTGAGACGACCCGCTCCTCGCACGGCCTCGTTCGTCCTAACTCGAGCAGCGCCAGAGTGATTTACTAAAGGCGAGCGAAGAAGCAAGGGGGGGGAGGGGAGGAGCATGGAGCCTCGCTATAGGGTTCCTCCTCCCTTACCCATCGCTGCCCATCCTTCCTGCATAACCTCGTAAGTCCTACAGTGGCGGACGGAGGCGCGCACGCGTTATTCATGTGCCAGCCTCACACTTCTCCCTTCTCAGCAGTTTCCTCTTCACTTATTCTTCTACTGATACTTGTTTGACAGTAGCGTCATGCTTTAAGTAAGCTGATGATGAAAGGGATTCCTAACGTATCGATCATTTATGCGGGGTTGAGGATATGAAGCATGTTAGTGCCGTTCGGAGCATGAATCAACGCTCTTCACGGTTGAGTAGACACCAGCTAATAGGATCTCCCTTATTAAATTCCTGACGGTGATTACTTCTCTCCTGATGAGTGAGTCAGCCTCCCACATGCTCTTCATTCTCCTTCCCCCTCGGCTCTTATTCCCTGTTAGCGCCTGGAGCTTAGTTACTCCTGCTCGTTGAAGCAGTCTCTCCCCCGTCACTTATCTGCGGCTTTTAGTTATTATCGCGGATGCACCTTTGTTCAGCCCTCCGAACCATCAACTAGCCAAGGAATTTTCGCTGCTCAGAGAAACTTTAATCATACGAATCTACTTTACTAGCTTTCATCATCTTGCAAAAGATGACTTCGTATGCTTTAAAACTTGGAGTGTGTGGTTTGGCTGAGCTGTCTTGATGCCGGACACTCGAGATGGCCTGGCTAGCTGTGGGCCTCACGTGCTGCATCTGACCCCGCTTTTACTTCATACTGGATAACACTAATTTACACTTTATGATATATTAGCAAAAGCTTAATTTTATTTATGCTCTAGTTATATATAAATGCCAAGTCTTTTCGAAGTGAGAAATAAGCTATTGCTCGCTGAAGTGTACACAGGCCAGCCACCACAGCCTGCAGGAGTGATAAAAGTTGGAGAATACCTTGTGGGCTTGGCCTAGTATTTTCCCAGGGTGTTGTCGCTGCCCAAGGAGTATGGCGCTGGAATGCTTGTGTTTTGTTGTTGTTGATAAGACACCGCATTGCTGGCTCGTTGTCATTGCTGGGCTGCTTGTTAAGAATGAACATTTTCCTGACAATGATTTAAATACACTTTGTTTATCGATGTTCGGTCTGCAAAGTCATGATGTTGATAGTGTTGATAATATACAGCTCTTTATTATTCATTTGCATTTATTCATTCGTTATGGGTTTTTTTTCATATATGTGCTCTGCTTAACCGCAAGAAATGTCGATTTTTTTCTTCTTTTTTTTGTCACATCCTCAGAGGCTCTAATTTTCCAGCAGGCCGATGGAGAAACCAGAGCGTGAGAAAGAAGTGGTGGGAAACAAGGGCGGCTGCAACTTTCTTATATAGAAATATGTGAATGTTTTTTTTATACATATGACTGTTATATCGTTGTTATTTTGAAGCATTAAGACCATCAGCAGCAAAATTAATGATGTGGTTGGTGTTTTCCCTACGTAAATTATTTCTGCATCACCATTGACAGTCAGAATATAAACTATTACCACCGCGATCTACCATCATCACGGCTACCATCACCACCACGACACCCAGCAACCATTCTCCACCACCGCCAATGGACCACCACTACCGCCACTATGAACGTCTCAGACTCGCCCTCACCATTCACTCCTAAGGTTGTATCGTCCTAAAAACAGGTCTCTCCTAAGCTTCAGGTGTGTGCCCCATTGCTCCCTCTCTCTAATTAAATTTTTCACCCTCTACCGTGACCACTCAGAAAGCAGTCACAACAAGCATTTACCTGAAAAATATGGGCACTCTTTTAATATTCTAAACTGTGACTCAGCTAGTTCCCCCCCCCCCCCCCCCAGAATTTTACCATAACGTTGGCGAGTCAGCGAGTCTGGGTTTTCTGGGTTTTTACTGACGTCCAACTGATTACTACAATTAAGCGCGTCTACCTGCTCATTCCAGCTTTAATTACCTATCGTAGTCCCTTGCTTGCCTTATTCCGGTTTACCTGCGCTTCTTGACCTGCTTCCTACCTACCCACACCTGGCTACTATTCCGTGCCGGCCTCCACCAGGACCGACTGCTTTGGTTCCCGTGTTGCAGATTTGGCATTCATAGTTTCATACTCCTGTTCCGTAGACTCTTGGCAGAAAAGATGGAGGAATGTAAATTGTGGGAATATTTTAGCTTTCATATATTCAGGAGAAATGAATAATTGACTTTTTTATGGAAAAAGTAAGAAAAGGAAATTTGGTATGCATTATTTCTCGTTCCCGCAAGCTGTATTGAACGCAACGCAGGTGATTCCGTTTTTTCTCGTTCTTTCTCAATCTGAATATGAATATTGCTTAACATCATCTTTCTTGACTACTAGCTTCTGTTTCTGTGCCTTATTCTTTTGCCTCCATGCTGTCAGTTGGTTCTCCTGCATGGCGAACTTCTTTTTACTGTATGTGGGGAGGAGAGGTGCGTGTGCTGTGCCCACATCATGCTGACGTGGTCTTTTGAGAAAAATGCTGGAAACTTTGTTCCTTATGAATGCTCACAAGACATTATTGCGTCTATTTCATTTCGTTCATACATATCACGGCTTGTGTGCGTGCGTGCGTGCGTGTGCGTGCGAGCGTGTGTGTGTGTGTGTGTGTGTGTGTGTGTGTGTGTGTGTGTGTGAGATCCATGTCTTTCATTTGTTCAATCAATTTTGCCATGATAATCATGCATTTCCTTTTTTTCAAATTTAAGGTTTCATTCAATATTAATATTATTTCTTTGCTAACAGAGATTGAGGTCTTCCAAGGAGGTAAAAAGCTTTTGTACGAGGATTATCTCCACCAAGTACAAATTCTTTATGTGGCGTGACTTGTAGTTTCATGACGGGACAGAAACAGCTCACATGTGTTAGGACAACTAAAGTATATAAGCTTATGTGGGAAGGCCGGATGCAGCTTTGTTGACACTGGAAAACCGAACTCGCTTGGAGTTTTTACCCTCATCTATTGACATTATCTTTTTAATATTTCTGGATTTTCTTCTTATTCTGTAAGCGAGATCTTTTTTCCCACAAACTTACATTTGGGTTTTGTGTTTGACGTTGAGCAGCATTGCGTGGCCTCGCGTGCCCATCGCAGAGTCGGTGAGGCGCGTCAGAGACTGGCTGGACTGTGGCCGATGGCTATTAGGTGCAGAGTGCTGAGTGCTGGGCCCGTTGCCGTCACCCATGCTGGTTTTTCGCTTAAATGAGCTTGCGGTACGGAGACGGTTTTTGTACCATATCATTTTTTGTATGCGCCACAAATGATAAGACTGCGAGGAACATCGGCTGACTGCAGGCGATGTTACCTTTCGCCAGGCAGCAGCACGCCCTTGCTTGCCCTGCAGTACACTCTGGATAAGAACGTCCATTGTGATACAGGGAATATTTGTTGCAGCGAGATTTCCATGATTATATAAAAACGAGGTAGTGAGGGCGCGACTCGATTAACAGTCTTTTTTCCTCGAAGACACGTGAGGGGAGTGTTATGGACCGAGGCAAGTGTTCCGTGCCGGTCAGAATCGCATTGTATGATCAGGGTCAATGAAAACCATATTGATTTTAGTGTTGAAAGTTGGTTTTAGTGGTAATCAGAGTTTTTAGACCAGTGGGCGCACGCGCGCGCCCACACTCTCACACCCACACACACACACACATACACACACACACACACACACACACACACACACACACACACACACACACACACACACACACACACACACACACACACACACACACACACACACACGTTTCAAGATTGAATTCAGAAGAACGAAAAATAGCTTGACAAATTTAGCACAGTACCGTGGCACAAAGAAAAATGGTTACTGGGGCACCCTTTGTTTCGCTGTAATATTGTCATGGTTATTGCTGTTGATAGATAATGTAGGTGTTATGATAGATGTTACTACTTTCATACTATCTCATTGAAATCAGTATTGGCTTATCACGTTCTTACTCGCACACGTGCACGACTATTAGTACTTTTGGATATTCACAAATACGAATACATTTTTTAAGAAATTCACAAACTAATTTGTATACAAATTCATTCCTAGTAACATGTGAAGGTGAGAGTTTAATAAAATATGTCACCTCTTATTGCACTATTAACATTTTGATAGCTTCCATCTGGACAGGCAAAGCCCCAAACTCGGCTATCAGCAAATACTCTAATCTGATTATTCAATATTGAGCGCCTCAAAGCTAATAGCCTTGTTAGTAGTCGCTTCATCCATGTTATTGACTCCTCTGGTAACTTGATCAACGTCTACTGCACCTCGTGATCAACTTTGTTATATCACATTACTAGCAAATGGTGAAATTAAGTTTAATTTTCACTCATTCAACACACGCACAGGCTCAACGTGACAGACGCATTGCATGGTGACTGACGAATGTGTAAATGAATCGGGAACTGGAAAAATTGCTTTTGTTTTTAACGAGAAAATTGAAATTGAATGATTGACATGTGGATCGGTTTGAACGATCTTTATATGGATTGATGTACTGTATTTTTTTTACTTTGCAGATTTTGTTCAATTAATATATGGTTAAGACTTCAGTTGTACAGTATTATCCACGCATTGTATCAGTGAAGACAAAATCTTTGTCACCCGGATATTGTATATCCTCAGAAATATAATATTATCTGTATTACCAAGTAAATATTTTGAGATTGGAAAAAAAATCACATTCTTTTCACACACACACACACACACACACACACACACACACACACACACACACACACACACACACACACAACCTGGTCGCTGGTTTCTTTGATGTAACATGATCATGGGGAAGAATGAGCCTGATATACAGCCATCTCCTGATATGGTACAGCCGGAGAAGAGAATTTCTTGTCATACTTATTTGCATCTTATCGCAAATTAATGACCACAAATATGGTTGATGATTGCAGCAAAATTATGCCTTTGGTAGTGAATAGAATAAGCCAGTTCTTTCTACCGGTAATCAACTCCGTTAACAGAGTCACCTGACAGCTACTAAATAGCAATTTCCTCTACCTTATCATTAGGGAGAGAAATTGTGTTAGATTGCGCTTCCAATGTTGAAGTACTGATGGATTGATCGATTGACTGAGCGATTAAGTAAAAGTACCACAAAGGAGAGATCATATTGCACATTATGAACAACATATGCTTATTAGGAAGCGGCTGGATCCTTCCCTGTGACCACACCCAAATAAAGAATTAAGTTAAAGTACCATAGCATAGGTTATATGTCACATGAATAGCACGTGATAGGAGATATATTAGGAGAGTGCAAGAATTTTTTTTTCCGAATTACACACCTCCATCAGGATATGAAGGTGAGAATATTATGAAAAGAGTGCATTAATGTACTTACTGTATCTGCCTCGCTAAGGGTACGTAAGGTACTGTTCCAGCCGCTGCCGGTAAAAGAAGAACCGGTTGTAGAAATGCATAATGGTTTAATGAATCGCAAGTGTGTGCTGGCGTTACTCAGCCCAGTGCTCACACACATTCCTTCGAGTTACAAGGGGGAGGAAAAAAATTGCTGAATGAGGAAGGGAGAAGGTTATATTTGTACACACATGTCGGAGATAAAGATGCTGTGGTCTCTTCCCTACGTGGAGCTATTTAACATTGGTGCATCATCTAATACGGGAACTACATCTATTACGAATACGAAGCTTGTGGTCTCAGTATCGAACAAAGGAACATCGTAAGTCTTGTGATTTAGAGGAACAACTTCAATATATAAGCACTATTAGATAAGCATATATAAAGAACACACACACACACACACACACACACACACACACACACACACACACACACACACACACACACACACACAGAGAGAGAGCGCGAGAGAGAGAGAGAGAGAGAGAGAGAGAGAGAGAGAGAGAGAGAGAGAGAGAGAGAGAGAGAGAGAGAGAGAGAGAGAGAGAGACTGGACATCGCCATAAATTTTACAGGCAGCACCAGGAACCGCTCCACCACTCACCACCACCACCCTCATCACCACTCACCACCACCACCACAACCACAACCATTCAACACACACCACAGCACCACCACTATTACCACCACCACACAATACCTACATGATGGTAGCAGTTTCCGAAGCATAACAAGAATCCTCCTCCTTGTAAGAATGTGAATTATTTCCCTTGCTACAAGAAACACTGGAAGGATCATTAACGCGAAACACATGTCAGTTCTTGTCGAGGTGAAGAAAGTACACATAGTCGCAGGTTTTCGGAAGCCAGTGGCATATGTTTTGCCTCCGCGAACACTGCACTAATTAAGAGAACTATGCGGGACGAATGAATGCAGCTCACTATAAGAGGGGGGACACGCTACTCATAATCCCCATCCTCACAGAACCAAGTGTAGCGGTTATTCACATCCTGGCTGCCGGCATACTTTATTACTGATTAGGAAACGATAAAGAACACAGCTTTCCAAGAATAGATTCATTACATTTTCCTCTCCTTTATTGTATGTATCTTAATTATTCTGAAGTTTAAGATAATTTTTTTTCTTTTGAAATAAGCAACAATTATGTCTTTTAAGCAATTCAGGGTGTGTGCGAGTGTTTGTGTGTGTGTGTGCCTGCGTGCGTGCGTACTTGCGGTAAAGAAAATGTAGAAGCTTTTAGAGGATAAACTTATCTTCATGTAATACATAATCGTTAGCAGAACAAGCATTACCTGAGCCTTTAGAAGCCTCCGCCCCACTGCCGTCCCTGTCATACCCTGCCCTCCTCTGCCAGTCCCCGAGCCACAGCCTGGAAGGTATCCGCCGTTATATCCATTTAAGATTTTACGTCTGCAGAGAAGCCGTCCAGCCGGTGTCAGATAACTAAGGTAGCGTCGTTGATGTCTCTTAGGGGCTAATATCTCCCTCGAAAATCAGCATTTGAAAAAAATTATCGTCTTAGGCTTTGTGAATTTGTTGTTTTGAACACAGTTTGTTTCCTTTTACTTTGTACATCATCGCCAAGGCGCCCTAAGCCAGCGTGGTGGTGTGCGTGGCTTGAGGTCCTCCACAACCTTTCCAGATATTCATTATCATGCAGTGTGTTCTCTCAGGATGATGATGATGCTGCGAATATTAAAGAAAGTGGTTAACACCCGAGAAATAAACGCAGAAGTGTTTGGATAGTACTTCAAATTTTAAGTGCTGCGTCCAGAACCATCATCATTACAGGCTATGCCACACTGACCTTTAAGTCAAGGAAAATTTGCTTTCTAATGGAGGCATCTGGAAGGAAAGTAACAAGGTATTACATGGTGGGAGCGAGACAATGAAGGTAAAATTATCTATCCTAGCAATGTATCTTATTGGTAAGTGAAAGGAGAAGACGAAAGAATTGCTAATTCAAGTTATTTAACAATAGACTTAAGAAGATAATTTTGTTTTCCTCATTGTTAATATAAAGATGAATATTTTGGTTGTATGATGAAAGAACATTATCACACGTGTAGTAAAAAGATAGATAAATAAAACATCAGAATTACAAATACAAAGATGCTATCAGAAGCAGGAGTACAAACAGGCGTATGCACACATCCGTTTCGCCCTTCAGTGGAGGCGGAGATAAACGCGGCCTCGGGAACCTTGTTGAGACGCACCAGCCTCCCACTGCCGCTGCTCCTTGTGGTCAGCAGAGGTGTCCCGGCGCTTAGGGAAGACACTTGGACCATCCCATCCGCCCACCTCCGCCCCTCACGACCTTTCATTACACACACACACACACACACACACACACACACACACACACACCTTACATGCACAGTACTTATGGACAATGCGTGTACACACCATATGCACTGAATATAATACTGAATACAATGCATAATGCTAATAATATACCAAATATGTTGAAAGAAGAGAGAGAGAGAGAGAGAGAGAGAGAGAGAGAGAGAGAGAGAGAGAGAGAGAGAGAGAGAGAGAGTGTGTGTGTGTGTGTGTGTGTGTGTGTGGAGGTTATGGAGGAGGGGCTGAGGGGGTGCCGACTGGCAAATACCGGAGCCACCAGTTTTTGTGAGAGCACCTGCATCTGCGCCGTCGGGTCCAGCCAGCGAGCCTTCCTCCAGCAGTTTATGATGGGGGCGGGGGTGGGGGGGAAGCGGGGGTACAGTTTTTGTCGCTCTCAGCCCCTAGTTCTTCCCCCGGCCATCCCCTCCCCCCCTCCACCTTGTTCCCTGGTCTCATTCCCTGCAGGACGGTGATTTGCAAAGGACACCATGCACCTCACTAGCGCAGGAAATGAAGGCGAGGGTAAAACAACATCCTCTCCTTCTCGGAATCGAAGCAAAATTCTCAGTCTTTCTCGATAACCGTAATTATCGTATTTATTGGAACTTGATACTGGCGTAATAGACCTCCATTAGGTGACGCGGATTTGCCTTTAAAACTTAATGTGGAAAATCGAACTTGACGTAAGAAGAACGAACAAAATTTTTCCACCGATAACAACTCATGGTACGCCTTTGCTGTTCCGAACGCTGCTGAGGCTTCCAAGTTCCTGCGTGGTCGTGTGGCGTGTTGTGGCGTGGCCGTGGAGCCGCTGCTTGATTGAAGGAGTTGATGATGAGGGGAAGTCTTGTGCTTTTGAAATTTTTAGGACACACTTTACTTGCAGCGTGTACTAATGATAATGAAATCGGTGTCGGGTGCGTGCTAAGGCGGGATAAGCTGGAGGGGCGGCGATGGCTGATGCGTGTCCCTTCTCTCTTTCATATTTAGTGGTGATGAGAACGCTGATCGCCTATTTTGCTGCGGTGCTGAGGGTCTTTCTTGCCTCCAGTCACTCACTAAGCGCTCCTTCAGACACTCTCACGTCTGCACATTGTCATATCGATTGAAATAGGTTTTAAAATGGGTTCTTTCGTAGTAGCATTCAATTTCAATAGTAGTAGAGAGGGGAAGCATCTGAACTGATACCAGAGAGAGAAAAAAAAAACGGAGAAAAAACTGGGAAAACTGAGTACCGGGTGCAAGACTAAAATGTTTCGAAATTGAACAGTAAGACGACGTGTTTAGTGCCGATCACTTTCCATGAGTGTGAGCATCATCTCATATCGATTATTCTCTTGTGGCGGCCGCTTTCCTGCCATTATCCCGCGGCAAACTCCCAGCAACAGGTGGAGTGCCAGGTGGAAGTATTCTTATCACAAATTTTGCATAGTATTTTTTCCCCACCGTACTGCTGGAACGTACATAGAGTATAAGAATTACATCCTGGTACTCGTACTCTTGCAACACTTCTTTGTAGCGCGAGGCATTAGTACCAGCAGAGGCAGCGTTATTTACTTCAGTCATCCTCTGATCCAAACGAAAACGGACCAACGACCTACACGGGTTAAAGAAAGGAAACAGAAAAGAGAGAATAGATAAATAAAAGCGTAAGATAAGGATTGCCGTTGCTTTGGCCTGGTTGGGAGCTGCGATATATTTAGCAAGCTCCCTGAAGGTCACTGGCGCACATTACGAGGAATGACTTCACAGTCCAGCCTACTTGCCATGCGACGCTTCATCACCTCGCCCGTTCCAGTTAGCCCTAATAGACCCGCCACATTACTCTGATGTTCCTCGCTGCTTTCTTGTTTTTAATACTTTCTGTTGCTGTTGTTGTTGGCCGCTAAGTGACGATGATGAAAGCGCTGTCTGTTTTGTCAAGCGGAAGACACAGATTAGCGACGCTCTCCAGGAAATCTCATTCTCGTTTTGGAGGCAAGAGCGTCATTAGTGGAGAAAGGCTTTGTCCCAACATCCCGTGCGGCTTTTTCCCATGGTGCTGTTGGTTTTGCTGGTGACTTCTCTCTTATTCTTATTCTTTCTTTTTTTTTTTTTTTCCTGTTTGATTTTCATGTGGTTGTAATAGTTTTTTTTCTTTTTCCATCAATTTTTTTTAATAAAGCTGCTTTTACTTATTTTCATTTACAAAACAACAGAACCAGTGATTATTATCATCATTATCGTCGTAATAGTTTCAGTAAGATTATCAACAGTGATGTTTGAAAATGATGATGATATTAATTGTACAATTACTGCTATCGTTGCATCAAAACGTGCTATTAATACTACACACAACATCTAGGATAAGGGAAAAAAAAAATTCATGTGGAGGTGCCGGGGATCGAACCCGGGGCCTTTCACATGCAAAGCGAACGCTCTACCACTGAGCTACACCCCCTTATGACCAGTGGGAAAGAGGAGAAATCTTGAAGTTCCAGCTAATTTAATGTTTTCACTAACATCCATGAGCAAAGAGGTGAATGACTGGCAGAGAATGGACATTTTTCATGTCATTCATCCTCATATCAGTCATACACAGAATAACCATCATTAACCAAGACAGAAAACAAATTAGGTTATTAATTTTCTTTACTCACATACCAACCATGATAAAGAGCCCATCCATAATAAAGAAAAAGAAAGAATAAAAAGACAGCATTATTATATCTGTGTATATATTTATCATAACCCCGCACATTCATTACTAATCAACCCTGAGGTGGGGAAAGAGACAAAACAAAATATCAGGCCCCTTTAATGTGACATCCTCAATCTTAACTTATTACCTAATTCGGTTATCTCCCACCTTGATAACTCAGAGCTGCCAATTAACCTCAACTCTCACAAGAATGCACGCACATGTACACACAAGTAGCTGGACAAACCCAAAGAACTCTACGATACACACTCAATCCATTATTATCCTGACAATAGAACTACGTCTTAATCGAATGCCTCTGTGTCACACCCCGCGATGGTCAGTCCCGGTGAAGATATCAGATAAGGTGAGGATTTGGGAGATTTTTAGCTGGTATTAACTATTCGGTCAGTGAGTATAAGGAAGATGTTATGTGTCTTTCGTGATGGTGATGTGGTGATGCGTATGTCACGTGATTGAGAGATGTGGAGGGTCGTAGTTGTCTTTTTGGTTCTATTAAGAGTGGAATGGCAAGTCCAGTATGATGGCACTGAGTGATTGTATGACTGAATGTTGATATTAGGTTGTGTAACAGATTATGAGATTATCAGAGAGAGAGATGAGGGGTGGGGGGGGAGGCAAGGCGGAAGGGGAATAATTACCAGTATCCTGAGAAAAAAGATCAGGTATAAACATTTAATATCAATGGTATGGTTCCTTTTCATCATGCTCACCTGTACGTTGGGGAGGAATGATGAGAAACGACTAGTTGGGTAGACAGTAGAAGTAAAGCATAAAAGAAACCCGTTGCACTTCAATCCTGTACTTCTATAGACACGGCTCTACAAAGTGAACCTGTAAACATTCTTGACATGGATAAAAAAAGAGTGGGGGGAGGGAAGATAAGGAAAAATTATGTTTCTGATAAATAAGAATGATAAGACTTTTCAGAACATACAACGAGACAACATTGAACATTGTGGTTAACTCCTGATCTCCTTTACTTGAATTGGTCATCGCGGACACGGCGTATTGCTAAAGAAAACACTGATAAAACTAGTAAAACGTTGAGCATTAAGATGTTACTAATGGTAAAAAAAAAATTTAAAAAAAGGACAAAAACCTGTTTGATTTAGATAGTTTAACCTTTTTCGAACAAGAACGAGAGAAGTATGTAAGAAGGTCTTTATTTTTCTTCTTTTGTGATAATCATTGCCAAGGGATATTCTGCCAGTTTCCCTCTGTTACGTGCGAGGAACATTAAGAGGCTGGCTGGCCCGCTGCTCCTTCCACTCCACGCTAAGCCCCAAAATTTTCCAGCAGAACATTTTAATTTAATTTCGTTTATTTGTTTACATTTTTCCTTTTATTTGTGTACACATCCTAAGTCAATGATTTTAATATTTCTTCTCGTCTAAATTTGTTAATGTACTCTCTCTGACTATGTGATTATTGCCACATCAGTAACCTGTGAATTTTAGGTAAATGTACTTTTCTTCTCTTGCTAATAATGTTTTGTATTCCCTTAAGGTATAATAACATATTATGGCACGTATACCCTAATGTATGTGGATGCCACGGTAGAGAGGAGGGACCGACTCCGGCATCACTGGGCATGGAAAAAAAAATGTTTGGGTGTGCTAAGCTAAAGTGACAACACGTTTCTCTTAAGAAGAGAAAATTATTATCATCCTTCCTCGTCGCTCCTGCGGCCCCAAGTGACCTCCTCAGCTAAATGGCGAAGGCCTGACCACCCCTCACACCTGGTCACCCCCGCCACCCCGCACCTGCCCACAGGAGGGGGTCGATTCATTCTTAGATGTCTGTGACATGTTATGACGCTGGAAAAATGACCGGTGCAAATTTTGATATATCCCGCTACTTGGCACACCCTGGCTGGCACTGACTGAGGGGTAGCTATTTGTCCCCTTCATTGCCTAGAGTCTGTGAGGAGCTGTGTGTGCCGCGGTTGCCAGGTTGTGGTGAGCAGACAGGTGGCGCGTGCAAGCAACTCTAGATAAAGGAATCATAAGTAAGAGGTGTTCATACATTGTTGTTCTGCACTATAATCTTCTCTGTACGTTAGTACAACACGATAAGGAGATAAATCCATGTGCATCTGATATTTAGGCAATTATTGGAGTGTTCCTTCAGCTGAGACTATGCCTTTATAGAGCATGACAAAGTGGTATCGAAGCAAGCTAACAACTGCCTGTGTTGACTCGTAATATGTCAGAGTCTAGCACCTTGTGGAGGAAGGGAGTGCCAGGACCGTGTTACTAGTCAAATATTTCATAAAGCAACTTTGTCAAGAGGCGCCAGATGAATGGGCCTGTGGGATTTTGTTCAGGGAAGGATAATATTAAACTGTGTAAGCAAAGTAAGGAGAAGCGATGCTGATAAATAAACATGATATATGATAGGCCATTTCATCAAACTAACGAAGAATGTAGGTTGTTGTTCGAGTTAGTCCACAGTGAGGCTTTTCTCTCTCAATGCTGAGGTCACCATGAATACCAAATTGTTAGTGTACAAAACAGGTCCAGTAGGGAGTGAAGCACATGAATTTATCGACTGCACAAATTTATTTCAACAGATAAAATAGCAGTCATCAAGGCGAGAAGCTGCCACACCGGAAAGGAACAAGAACAAAACCATAAAAATAATATAAAAAAAAGAAATAGGGAGTCATTAAAGAGAAAGGCGAAAAATAATAATTAGGAGAAGAAAAGAAAGATAATTGCGATCCCTCTTTTTATATCGAAGCGGTGGCTGGCCCTCGGAGACATTAATCATCCCTGGGAGAAGTAGCCTCTTTTTGTTATATTGAATTAATAAACCAACACGACCTCCCGCATCGTTACCGTCTCGCCATTATCTCCCTTTCCCATCCCCCCAGGCCTCGCCACGGCCGCTGCCCTTCTCCCGCCTTTCACCCACCTATTGTCTTCTTTCTATAGACTTTCCACCTCCACACCGTCCTCCTGTGGTCCCTTCAATACCTTCGCCTCGTGATAATTACTCGTATTTGCTTCATCGTCGCTGCTGTCATCCTCCTTCTTGTATTTTCTTCCTGTTTTTCGTCAATCTCTTTCTCTCTATCCTTTCTTTTTCTTCCTCGTTCTCCTTACCTTCTTCGTCCTTCACTTAAATTTTTTGTCCTCTTCATCGTCTTCCTCCTCCTCTTTGTCTTGATTCTCTTCATCATTCTTCTCCTCTCCATCGTATCCTTTTTCTTCTTTCTTGACTACCTTCTCGCTTTTATCCTCCTTTTCCTCTTCCTCTTGATCCTCTTCCTCAACATTTACTTTTGTTTTTCTATCCCAGTCCGTTGTTACACTCTTGCTCCCTTTCTTCATTCACTCTGAAATTTATTGATGACTGAAACAATAAAGCCAGTTTTCGTTAGAAGTCCCAAATGTATCGTTGTTTTTGTTAGCAATGTTTTCCTATTATTTTCAGTGTTGATTGTCAAGTGCTAACTAGTCAGAGGTATAAATTAATTGGTGAAAGCGAGACAATACGGACGGCCTGCGAAAGACAAGGCAGCAAAGTCTAATCGGGAAGCCTACGTCAGATTGGGCAAGGCGCCATGTCCGTTTGGTCCAACATGGGCGGGTCTGCCTGGTGTCCCGCGGCCGCCCCTCCCCCCAGAGCACCACCGCAGGGGACTCAAAACACGACGAGTCACAGATGCGCCTTGATGAGCTTAACCACAAGGTGCACAATGACAACAGCGGCAATTACAAATGGGAGAAGGGTGAAGAGGACACCGACACAAGAAAAGATGAAGAAAGATGAAAAAAAGGGAAAAAAAAGGTTAATGATTAAAGTAGACAAGGGAACACAGGCGAGCACAGGGAGGAATGTCAGGAGAATTAATTACTTCGCTATTTACAGCAAGAAAATTTAAGATACTGATCGCGCAAATTAAATATTGTGCTTGCAGGGAACAGCTTGCCGTCTCCCTGCGAGCATATATGAATGTTTCTTAGTCAAATTTATTGCATGATCCGAATCCAGACATATATTTCTCGGGAACAGAATGCCAGTGATATGTTTCAATGTGAGAATTATTTTCATCTGCTCTATAATGTATTTCAAATCATATTCTGCTGCAGTAAAGCATAGTCGACGGTGATAAATAAGGAATCTTGTCCATGTAAGTATATGATTAACATAAGTCATCAACAAATGGAAATCCTTGTGTTTTGTTGTGGATGGATCAGTTTGCAGCTAAAGGAAGGACTCAAAGGTTACAAAACATCGCGTCGCGTCATCCCGGCCACTCCACCACCCACGCCTCGGGCTTAGCGTTCAGATAATAGGCTTAAAGGTTTTTTGCAATTAAACACAATTACAAAATCTATAAACAAATGGTGATGGTCGTGCCTGTCATCCACGGGAGACAGTTGCCGTGTTCATCGAGAGGCGATTATTAATTAGATAATTGTTCGGCAGTTTTGGAGATTACTTTCGCTAATCATTATCATCATTATCATCGCCGACATCAAAACTATTCGTATCATAAATTCTGATGTTGTTCTTGTTGTTGCCGTTGTTCCTTCCGCTCCTGCCGTTGAACTTTTAATATCATTCTTTTTATTTTATATTGTGATTTTAAGTCGTTGTAAGGTATTAATCACAGCAGCTGAAGCAATTGGTGGTGTCGCAGCTGCCTTATCAGCAGTACTAATCAGCTCTATGAAAAATAGGTAGCATTTATGGTGTGATAAATAGTCCCTGTGAAGGCTGCTCTAATGGCTACACTCCATGATAATTACGTTCAAAACATGATACCAGAAAATAATATACACAGTAATTAAACAAGCAAGACCGGTCAAATCAGCGGCATTACGTCAATTCAAAGCGGTCACTGCAGTCAATACTCAACAATTTACAAAGAACTTTCTCCGACTGTCAAAGAAGAAAGTCATAACAGGAATCATCAAAACCTTAAGTGCAAACAAAGCCACATCATGGTCATCAGTGAGAGGTAATTCCACCTGCCACCACAAGGCAGCAACAAGGGGCACACGGCATGACTAAGGAATATCTGGCCACTTTCACACGTCCTTGGCGCGAGATGAGTGTTGTGATAGGTGAGGCGCCGCCCCCCTCTCTACAGAAGCCTCACCCCAGGGGGCAAATTGTCCGGTGCGCGAAGTAAGGCGCTTTGCAAGTAACGGTGGCCGCGAGGGTGCCCCAAAACAATATTGGCAAACTTTCTCTATTATTACGCCGCGTTCGTTTTGCCATATCTATGTGCTACCGTGCATCTCTAAATCGGAATACTCTTTAGATTACATATATGGACACACACACACACACACACACACACACACACACACACACACATATTCGGCACCTCATCTCCGCACCTGGTCTTCCTTCACATGCCTTGCCTCGCTTGGTTTGCTCCTCATACTCATAGCCTGCTCAATAGCGCCGTAACCACACTCTTTGCACCTTCGCTCAACGTATGATCTGGCAATTATAACGTCCCACTTATTATCATCCACACCAACACATGCTCTCCGCACCTCTTATCGTTGTGTCAATCGCAGGGGATATTCCGTATTGATGCTCACTTGCGCCTCTCGTCACTTCGCTTATTTTTAATGATGATATCCACTCCGCACATTCTTTATATCCCCCAAGTAAAGATTGGTTCTTAAACACTATCATTCAAGTTTTGTGGCTTCACATCGCACCCTCGGGGGTTTAATTTTGTTTATAATTATTGATCATTCGGTGAAAAATATATGTATAGACAGGTCCCAATCTATTCATTTTTTCGTCTATGTCTTGCTACAACATTCTTTTTTTTTCCTCTACTGCAATGTTGCTCATCTTTCACCTGAGTGCGTTGTCTTCCTTCAGTATTCTATCAGGAACTACTTCTGATTTCTAGTTAGGTATAATAATTTGTAATTTTTACTTCATTAGATCCATTCTCTTTCTCTCTCTCTCTCTCTCTCTCTCTCTCTCTCTCTCTCTCTCTCTCTCTCTCTCTCTCTCTCTCTC
>CM035203.1:14769330-14784515 GCA_020233015.1 Callinectes sapidus | reverse complement strand
CCCTCCTCCTCCTCCTCCTCCTCCTCCTCCTCCTCCTCTCCTCCTCTCACTCAAACCATCATCGCCATGTACTCTTATAGTCCTCCGAGTCCATACCGCCCCGCCTCTCCCTCACTCTACTCGAAACACTCCTTCTTGGGACTCGCACCTCGCACAGTTTACTCCGGCACGACGCGAGACGAGAGCAAGGGGGAGGAAAACAAAGGTACTGGAAGCCTGTTATGCGATCGGCGTTTAATGAGGTCTTGGTGGTGCCTCGGTGATGGTGGTGCTGATAGCGGTGATGGTGATGATAGTGGAGATGGAGGAGGCTGCGAGGATGATGAGCGAGTAATGACAGGCCGCGGAGTGTTCAAACCTCATCTCCCCAAGTGTGAAAATGGTGCCAAAGAGGGTCGATAATGAACGCCTGTTGATGCTGAGGCGTGACCGGGTATTCAGACGCGGCTCAGCGGAGAAGACTTAATCCCAGCAGGTGGAGAGCCGCCCAGATTTATGCCTGGGCTCCATTACTTAGCGCCGCGCCGTGTTTTACATTGCAGACGTGTTGCTTGGAATTCCATTAAGATCCCTTTGTTTAGACCTTAATGCCTTTTCACGAGTCCTAATTCTGCTTTGTTCGTGTGTGTGTGTGTGTGTGTGTGTGTGTGTGTGTGTGTGTGTGTGTGTGTGTGTGTGTGCATGTGTGGATCGTTCATAATTTGGTTTTCATTATATCTTGGTTAAAGGATATTTGCAAAATCACCTTCCTATTTTCTTCATTAACAGTGTTTTCTTACTGCTGCCTTATTTTCCTTCATAAGCTCCTGTGCCTTCTTAATGAATTAAACCATGTCATCTCGTGCAGTTTATGTGTACAGAATAATTGGTGAGTAAAAGCATGGGGTGTGAGGGAGGCGGCGATGTCTGCAGGTTATTAAGGGTAATGAAGGGTCTGTCACATGGCGTCAGAGGAAGCGAGGATACGGGACGTCTGGTGTTTGTGTGGAGTTCACGCCGGGCTGTCGCCGCCGCCTTGCACTCCTCAACGGGAAGCATTTGCGCATTTTCTTAATGATATATTTCGTACGTTTTTTCCCTCAAAGCGAGTTTTCATCACTCGTAAGCAGACCTAAAACACTGTGTCAAAATTTTACACCACAAGTTTTGTAGAACCAGTTCGTAAAACGGATCTTAAGCATGGGTGTGAAAAACTTGCAGAAATTACCTGGGAGGACTCACAGTAGCCTCGCAGGATGAACTTAATATTATCCCTTCGACTAATATCACTTATCTTGTATCTGTAAGATTATAGACCAAGCTAAGAGCTAAATCCCTAAGTTAATATAATCTCTTTCTTATCTCTCTATATAAATAGCTTATTATAAATGAAGTTATGATCATGAGGTGTTGGCATACAGGGGTATGGTGGGGCCAGAGCTGCTTCGCTGGCAGCCACACCCACTACAGGACGCCCGCTACCGTTGATGTTGCTACTGTTGTTGTTGTTGTTGTTGTTATTATTGTTGTTGTTGTTGATGCTGCTGCTGCTGCTGCTGCTGCTGCTGCTGCTGCTGCTGCTACTGACTCACCGACCCTTGGGTGTTTAAAGAGAGAAAAATTTGCATAAGGAAAGGGCAAGAAGACTGGTGAACCTCACACCATAGAAACATCACGTATTGCTATTTTACTTTTCATTTCAGTTTCCCTTATGCCAACCTCTTTTCTACTGATTGTATTTAAAACGAAAATACACATAATGAAATAGAATAATGAGATCTTCTATAATCATTGATACAACTTGCACCTTCACCGCGTCCGCCACAATAACGCCATGGAAAAAAGTTGCTTAAAGATTCACCAATAATGGTTTCATATCACCATACTTTTTTCAGGGGAAAAAAAACACCCCACACCACTATGGCCGAGTAGACTTAACGTGCACACTCGAGTGAATGCTTAGTAGAAGGCGTGGCGTCTGGACAGTGTGCGGATAACTTTATTCCATTCGACCCCGGACATAAGTCTGTGTACCACCGACACTTAAGCCTTGGACAGTTATTACATTAAGTTTACACTATTTTTTCATGAAGCCAATTCATGCGAATCCTGAAACAAAGATAAAACGTTAAGAAATATAATACCTCCAATATACTTAATCATTGCCATTACGCCATGAGGAAAAAAATGTGGAAAAACTCAACTGTCTCACTCGCGCCTCCTTGACACGCCAGCGCCTCACACACACCTCCGCACAAAACCTCACCTTCACCTGCCCCTTGAAGCTTATACCTGAATATTTTCTTGAAAGTTATCAACTTCTTGTGATATTTCGAGACGCTACGGTGAATTTCCAATCTGCAGTTTGGGTCAATTTGGCGCGGATGTGGATGGGCGTGAGATAGTGGTGTGCTGCGGGATGGTGGAGGGAGTGGTGCTCTATATCCACACTGCAAGAGGCTGGCTGGCTGGCTGACTGACTCTGTGGTACGCTGCCTGGCTTGGGGTGTCAGTGGCAGGCTCGGTTCTGGGTGATGTAGTGCTCTTTATTTGTCCTACTCGGAGCTATATGACCTCGTTACTCTAGCTTCCAATAGAACGTAAATTTTCGTAGCATTACTTTTCTCCAGTTCTGTCTCGCTTCAAATCCAGGCACGCTCAGCAAAGTGCAAGTCTGTCAACGTTAACAAGGTGAATGCTTCCAGAATACATCCTACGCATACAAAGGTGAACACATAAGTCATCGTGATAGTGCTCGTAAAATAACTTTGTGCGATATTTTGTGTTGAATTTATTTTTCAGCAGATTTTGAGGAGAAAAATTAGCATGCATTTGAATTCATGAGACTTTAGGGGCGTTTTCCTTTGTTTTGATGTCCAATATAGGTTATCTGTTGTATTTGCGTTACTACAAAATGATGATAACGATAATGATAATGGTAATAGTAATTGTAAAAATAATAAGGGTGATAAGGATGATAGCAATAATGCTATCAATGATAGTGATAATGATAATGATAATAGTGATAGTAATGATAGCAATAATGATAATGATAATAGTAATAATAATAATAATAATAATAATAATAATAATAATAATAATAATAATAATAATAATAATGATAATAGGAATATAATATTGTTAATGTGTTAAGACTCCTCCTTTATTTATCCAGACTCTTATTAATATGATTTAAACATCCCCTTCCTGAAGTATTACGGTTAAAAATAATGAGGTAGGAGCATACACTGCGTCACTTTGGTAATAATTGAGTTTTGATATTATTATTATTATTATTATTATTATTATTATTATTATTATTATTATTATTATTAGAGAGAGAGAGAGAGAGAGAGAGAGAGAGAGAGAGAGAGAGAGAGAGAGAGAGAGAGAGAGAGACGAGAGAGAGAGAGAGAGAGAGAGAGAGAGAGAGAGAGAGAGAGAGAGAGAGAGAGAGAATTCATGTTATGTATTATGTTGAGAAAATTTGCTAGCATCAAGTAATCAAGGAAGAAAGTAGGAAGGTAAGTCGAAGGATAAATATGTTATATTTATTTTTTATATCCTGCAGTGTAAAATGTTGTTGATGGTTATGGTGGTGATGGCAGCGGTGCGTGAACTCGTGAATTTCTTATTGAAGATAATAATGACTAATTATCGATTGTGCATTGCTGTCATAGCAGCAGTGGTGTAACCTGATCATAAAGAGTTGTTATCATCCTCTCTGCTAAATAACCTCGTCATGAAGAGAGCTGTTGTTATCACCCTCTTTAATGAACCTACATCATAATAGTCAATGAAGAATAGTGTAAATTTTCAAACATTAACAAAGGTATTTGTAAGTCAAAGGACTACATAAGTACTAAAAAACTGTAGTAGAGTTCTTCATCACATGATTCTTCATCCTGATGGTGATGGAAGTTAAGTTTCCCTTCATTGAGATTGTCATTTTAGGGTTATATAATATAGAGCAATTTCAAACAGTTAAATTCAGTGAATACTATTAATGGCAGCTTTGTTGATTACAGTAGTACATGGCCATTAAAATAACAATGAAGTTGAAGTCTCTCATTATAAAGCTTCGTTCTGCCATTAATGGAAGTGATGGTAGCAACCTGACGAGGTGTTGCGTGGGGGACGAGGCATAAGAGGCCTGTGGTGGGGCGGGGGCAGAAGTGCTGATAATGGAAGGAGTGGCAAGTATTGTTCCCTGGGACAACAAAGGATTAGGGTCTCTTAATATACCATCAGATGTTATCAGCTTCAGGTGTTGGTGATCTGTATATCGGTGCGGCCTGTAACACTTCCCCAGCCAGTAAAAAGCCACCATCACTCAAGCAGAAGTGAAAACATGAAGGAAAGAATGTTGAAGTGTGGAAGAGGATTAGTGAAGAATTTCTTGTTGGTAATGTTTAGGTTAGCTTGCATTATATAAAGTGCCAGATTATTGAACAGTGTGTAGAGAAGCCTCTAAGCAACGACGATACGTTCAGTATAACTGTTATTGCGGCAGTTCTTTTTTATCTTAACTACTATTGTGATTAACTTCTAAAATCAAATACAGAACCATAATGTCGACATTTAAAGGGTAGGGTCGACTCCCCAAAAGAAAATTAAATACGAACGATAGAGAAGAGGATGCAGGATATTGCAGTTGACAGACAGACAGTGAGAGAGAGAGAGAGAGAGAGAGAGAGAGAGAGAGAGAGAGAGAGAGAGAGAGAGAGAGAGAGAGAGAGAGAGAGAGAGAGAGAGAGAGAGAGAGAGAGAGAGAGAGGGGGGGGGGGGAGGGGGGACAGCCTAAGTCCAGATACTGCATAAGCTTTTGTTTTATATTCCTAAATATTACAAGTAGTTTTAGTATAAATGATAGTCACATAAGAAAATTAAGACTTGGAAATGTTGGTCAGAAACGTACCTTGAAGGTTAATGTAACAACGAAAGAAATCAATGCTGTTAGAAAGAAACTTATTTGCACCCAAGATCGTGTCTGGGAAAATATTGAACTTCAAAAGGTATTACTGTTTTATTCTTTTTGGCATTATTTATATTGTAGATGGTGCTTATTCTTTTTGTTTATTTGTTTTTTCTTGAAGGATACCCGTTCTCAGTTGTCATCAGCGACCTGTCAAGCATTGTTCCTTTCTTATCCTCAACGAGTGACTGTATTTATCGCCTAATGCACCTGACATGCAAAGGATGCAGCGCTGCGAGGCAATAGCCTGACGTGCCCGATTATCCATATAGTTAATAGATACATACTATTATAATGTAAATCAGCATTCTACTGAGGTAACCTTCACATAAGTGATATCTGATTCCAACCAAACTTGAAGGAACTTGTCATCATTATATCATGAGAGCCTCGCGATTACTTGTAACCCTGCGCGCTCGCACACACACACACACACACACACACACACACACACACACACACACACACACACACACACACACACACACACACACACACACACACCGCCGTTCACAGGTCGCCACACTTAAATGATATTATCTGTATAAACTTAGTTAAACATACCTATACCAGCTCCTCGGCTTAGAAGTTGAAAAGTCTACATTTGTTATTTAGGCTTTCTATCATTATCATTATTACTCTTATTACTGAAACGATCACCAAGAGCCTAAAATCGTAATCGAGCAACCGGTGCGTGATCTTCAAGGCTACTGTTCATTATCTATGCAGCCACTTGGGTTTCTTAGCGATAACCCAACGGCATTGCCTCCAGCCACAACATTCCTGGGTGGCGGAGGACAGCGGGGCGAAGGATCAGGGTGGAGGGTCGCTTGGATCAGCCTGACAGTCTCGTATCAGGCGACTCATGCACAGCCACGGTTAAGACTGTCGCCTATAAATAAAACACGCCAATCTTAATGTGTCCTGTGAAACTTCTTGATGTATTGAGATGCAAATGAACTTAAGTGCAGATATTTGCTGCATAAATCATGGATCTGTGATTTATGCAGAGAGAGAGAGAGAGAGAGAGAGAGAGAGAGAGAGAGAGAGAGAGAGAGAGAGAGAGAGAGAGAGAGAGAGAGAGAGAGAGAGAGAGAGAGAGAGAGAGAGAGAGATTCATTGATTGATTTACGTGCATTTGGAAAGCTTGCAAACAAATCATGAAGCAACAAGGTGGAGCATTCAGACGCGAGGAAGAGGACAAGCCGTGGGAGTGGTGTCGCCTTCCCACACACACACCAGCCCACGCCGCAGCCTCGCAGGGAGTCCGGCACGCCGTCTTGGAGGGAAACAAAGAGACAACTCCCGTGCGGACGTCTCCATCCCTCAAGTGACAACCAGGCTGCGGGTGGCGTCGAAAGGACCAGTTAAACTTTTCTGTGTGTGACAGCCCTGTTGACAGCACTAGAAAGGACCCCAGTCAGCGAAGGAGATTCCTCGATGTGGTGAAGACGAGGGAGGTGGCGGTTTAAATGAAACTAATGGATGGAAGGAAAATATAAGACATGACATCAGTAAAGAAGGCTAATCCATCACTGGAAGAAAAAAAATGAACTGATTTAGCTTGCGTTTAATACAAAGGCAGTGTAATAATGATGGGAAGCTCAAAGAGTTTTCTTGATACACGGAAAATATTTAAAAATGGTGGTAGGATTAGATGTGAACCAAGTAGAGCTGAAATTAACTGGGAGGGACCGTATTGGTCCCTCCCAGGGAGGGACGCCCGTATTGGTGCTGAAGTAGAGGTGGCTGTAGAGGGAACAGTGGAAGTCAAAGGAAGAGGGTTGTAGTGATGGGATTAGTAGACGTGATAAAAAGAGCAGAGTCGTGATAAGAAGAGTGCGATGATGGGGCAATATGTAGTCTTGGCAACAGAGGGATAGTAACAAAAATAGATAGGAAGAACAATAAGATAATGTGGTGAAGCAGGTGCGCGGGTGAACAGATGTGGTGAAGTGCGACGAAGATACAAGACACAATGGTAGATGATGTACTTATGGCGTCAATAAAATATCATACGCCTTACAAAAAAACTCAAGTTCTAAATGAAGTAATCACCGAGACCATTTTTCCTTTTCTGCGTCTCGATGATGGTGAAGAATGTTCCCTTTCTTCATTAAGCAGAGAGTAATGGGCCATAAATCGCTACCTTTGTGTCAGATCGGTGAGGACAGGCCGGAAAATTGGGCAGCTCGTCATTTTGGGATCTCTTTGAAGGTGTACATTTCATTTCTCTTTTCCATGAATGGGATTTCACAAACGACCATCATATTTTACGGTACCAGCGGCCATTGTCCAGCGGCTGAGGGGATGAGGGCGGGCGAGCGTTGACAGTGTGAGGTGGTGGGCGCGGCGGGCGGCAGGGAGGGTATGGAGGTCCCAGGGTACAAAGAAAAAGTCTCGAGAACAACAGACAAGGAAGTGTAGCCTCTATTAATGATGTAGTGAATGAGATAAGGGTTCCTATGTTTATAGTTGTTAACATTCATATTCATACAGCACGGTGGCGGGTGGTGATATTTAATGTGATACTCTTATGTACTAAATGTTAAATGTTTTTTTCTTCAATTAAGTTAAAGTGTCTCCTGTAAATATATTAGTGATCACTTTCGCATTAAATGTTGTTTATCTTTATGACATGGACAACTTGCTATGGGATTCTTAATGCGATAGGTGCTGGAAAAAAGAAGATGAGAGAGAGAAGAGAGAGAGAGAGAGAGAGAGAGAGAGAGAGAGAGAGAGAGAGAGAGAGAGAGAGAGAGAGAGAGAGAGAGAGAGAGAGAGAGAGAGAGAGAGAGAGAGAGAGAGAGAGAGAGAGGCGGGGGGGAGATGGAAGGAAGGAGGGAGGAAAGGTGGGAGGGAAATACAGCCTTAAGGTATCTATATGGTCTAGCATTTTCTCTCTACAAGTCCATTTCGAAAACACTAAGACTTTAATCCTTGGCAAAACCAAGTTCTGTGTGTCATTCATACAGACTCTATGACCAGACAATTGTGAAGTCCATGATCAAGAGTAATTGTTTTTCTTGCTATTCTAGTATACATTGTGCATAGATACGATCATTCGCCTTAAAAGTTCAGCTGACTCTCTATCATTAAAACGCAATCACACCCTCTTTTCATCCTGTAGTATCCTTAAATCCGTGACGCACCACATCCATCAAGTAAAGCTCATTTCTTCTTTCATTCCTCCTTTCCATTTTGCCTTCAAAAATCTTTCCATCCACCTGTCAGCTTCCCTAACCTGCATTCACCTTCGTTTCATTCCTTTACCCTAGAGCCTCAGAAAGGTCACCACCTTGGCCCTAACTCCACCCTGATCCCCGAACACCCTCCGTCAGGCCCCCACTGAGACGGGACGCAGAGACACGCGAGTAAATGATGATTAATTGGCTTCTTTTAATTCCACTTATCACTGATTCCGTTTGTCTGAGGGTCATTTATCATCAGTGTGAGGGGCACGGGAGAAGGAGGGCGAGGAGGGAGGAGGAAGGAAGGAAGGAGAGGGAGAAAATAGTGAGGAAAGGATAACTGGAAATTCCAGCGTGTAGAAATCAAAGATTTAAGTGTGATTGGGGGATGTCAGGGAGAGAGAGAGAGAGAGAGAGAGAGAGAGAGAGAGAGAGAGAGAGAGAGAGAGAACATGTTGTTGATGTTTCGTAAAGTACAGAATAGTCTTCCATGCCCGCCAGTATCACATATGTTATTGTTTTTTGCTTTTTTTTTTAAGACAGTACTGTTTCAAGTCATCGTTAATAAAGAAAAAATAGCAGAATAAGTTATTTCTCGTGGCTTTGTTACTGGAAACCGCTCTGTTAGTTTGTCCTGCGTATCATCAGCTACACTGGGGTTATGCAAAGAAGCAAGAATCATTTTATAAGTAATCAGATAAACATGGAAAGTTTGTAAACGACTGAAAATGGATGAGTGGGTTTTTATTGGCAATGTAAATCTCGTATTCTAAGTAAGCCCACAGAAGCACAAAGAGCAGATACCGCGTTACGTCCGCCGCACTCAGCCACACCACTCACACACCCACCACACATAAACACACTTACACAGACATTGTTACAAACGCACAGCGCCACCGTTTAAATCAATATTCGGATCGGTAAAAGTGCGTGTGTGTGTTGCTGATAGAGCAGAGGACCTGACGCATACTGAGTGCCGCGGCCCCGAGACCCTTACTGGAGCCGACGCATGTGGGGGTCCTAACACCTGCAGTAGTCTGGCCGCTGATGTCCTCATGAAGCTCCGTAGCCCCGTGTGATTCGTGGGCGGGAGTGCGGTCTGTCGGGGGGATGTTAATTCACTACCTTGCGACTGTGTGAGACTGCGGGCGTGTTGCGTTAATGCCGCCGCCTTGCCTCAGTAATTTACATAGGAGGCAGTGAGGCGGGTGGGCAGGTACACAGGCGGGCGATCATTCACACCGCCCCACAGGCAGACGAGGAGGCGGCTGTCGGACTGGCGGCCAGAGGGAAAAGTGGTCTGGACGGGGAGCCCAGAAGGGAGGGAGAAGAGAATACCAAAAGGTGAAGGGATTGAATCAGTCCAGCGGATTGAGGTGCTCTTGAATACCCAAAAACCATAAGAGAACTTCAATAAGGTGAATAAGAATGGAATATTGTAATGAACTCGAACCCATGGAAAGGAAGCGTGGGTGAGCAACGCGTGAAGAAATGTTGGTCACCACCAGAAGACAGCTCGATGAATTGAGTTCATTTATCAGGGCTGTGGGGAGTCCCGTCTGCCTGTAAATGGAGCGGTGGCGGGTCACTGAGCACTGTGGCTCCTCCCAGGTCCTCGTGACTTATGACTCGTCAATTCTTTCAAAAGAGGAAGGTTCTCATCCTGAGAACATGGAGGTGGACACTGGCAGCGCTTCCTAAGAGTAACCTGACTTTATTTTTATAACACTCACGGACGGTTGATAAGTAATAGAAAGGTAATGCCAAAGTGTAAAAAGATAACTATTCCATAACGTTGCACTTGATGGATAGATTCTTATGTTCATATTGCAGCAGTGTGAAGAGGTTGCCGCAGTGCCGTACAAGAGGGAAGAGCACGTAGCTGTGCACGCCTCCAAGATAATGTTCGACTGTGCGGCCGCCGCCAGCCTGCAGGGTGCTCTTAACGTCGAATAGCGGAGTCGTAAAATACCCCACTGACACTTAGCCGCCGTGGACAAACAAATTACCTGATAATTAAGAAGATAATCACCCTAATTTGCAGCGTGTCACCTGGCGTTGGCCTGATCACCCCCTAATTGCCGTCGCGCACATTGCCATTAAGATACAGCCTGAGAGGGGCAGGGCTGCTGGGCCGCCACCTGACCACTAACCGCCACACCTGACACACCTGGGTAATGAAGCGGCTGATGATTTTCCACCTCACTTGCTTACGAAATGGAGCACCGGACTGTGGCCTTGAGCAAAGCAACCTGATTTGTTACCACTACATAAAAAAGACAATAAAATATAATCTTGTTTTGGTGCGAAGGAAAAGTAAAGGTAGAAAACATAACTATTTTGCTTTACCCTCTTGAAATGTTATTTTGGGAAGAAGCAATGAGATACACATTAGATTCTATCCTTGAGTTATTTCTTGAGTTATTATTGGTGCAGTGCGCTTGCTTTGGTGAAAGCGACTAATCATAAACTACGCAGCTCCCTCGTTGGTTCTGGCTATGTACAGCGTATATTATTAGTATGTACTGCGTTGCTTTGCACATACGATCCTCTGTTTTGCTAGTATTGTGTATTGTACCTACGTTCGTATACTTTATTTTCACGCGGTGTAGACGTAAGCTGTGTTGTGGGGTGTACTGTATTTTGATGTATTCTCGCATGGATTATGAATGAAGTACTACAATGTGGTGTGTTTTTGTTATGGTGATGTAATAGAAACTGAGGTGTTTTCTAGTATGGCGTTGTGTTGTGACTAGCGTGGGTTAGGGTTAGGTTGGGATATGGTGTAAACAGTGGCGCGCGACATGGTATAGCAAATTGTGTTGTGGTGAAGTGTGGCATTATGAATGTGGTGGGTTGCAGTGGTGTATAACCTCGTGATGTAGTGTGGTGTTACGTGGTGAAGCAAAATGAGATGGGGTATGGTAAAGTGGTGTTATTGGAGTGCTATACTAGACTGGTATGACGTAGTTTGACAGAATGAAGTGCAATGCAAATTGAGGTGTAGTATGGTAATGTGGTATTATGGGTGTGGTATGCTAAAGTGGTATTAGGGGTGTGGTATGATAAAGGAGTAAAATGATGGGATAAAGTGGCTAAGTGGTATATTAAGAGTGTGCTATCTTAGACCGTGGTATGACGTAGTTTGACAGAATAAAGTGCAGTGTCTTGTGTTATGTAGTAAAGCAAAATAAAGTGTGGTATGATAAAGTGGTATTATAGGTATAGTATGATAAAGTAGTAAAATGGTATGATAAAGTAGTATTAAGAGTATGCTATCTTAGACTGTGGTATGACGTAGTTTGACACAATGAAGTGCAGCAGTGTCTTGTGTTGGTGTATGTGTCGTGGCCTCCAGAGCAATAAAATGTGATGTGGCGTGGTGGGAGGACTTCGCCTAGTGGAGGGGAGGGGCGGGGGTTGGGCGGCGGGAGGAATTCGAGCGTCGGTGCCAAGGGTGTGCCGGGGTGCGTGAGGTCGAGGCCAATGCTATATATTTTTCCTCCTACCTTCCTTCCCTTTACTCTAGTCCTTTCCTTGCTTCGATTTATTTTTTCTTTTTTTCTTTCGTTTTTTTTTCATTCATTCATTCATTCATTCAGTTTTTTTTTTTTCATCTTTCCTCTGTGACTTTCCTTGTTTTCTTCTCACTTGATTTACTCTTTTTTTCTCATTCTTTTCCTTTCCTACCTTTCCTGTACTCCAGTCCTTTTCTTACTTTGATTTTTTTTCTTTCGTTTTTCCATTCATTCAATCATTCATTCATTTTTTTCCCTTTTTGTTCTTTGTTTCTCCTGTAACTTTCCTTGTTTTTTTTTCTTACTTGATTTACTTTTGTATTATTCTTTTCCTCTATTCTCATGTATTCCTTGCTTCTATTCATCATCTTCCCTACTTTATTCCTTTCCTTTTCTCCCACTTTTCCTACTGCTATTTATTATCTTCTATATTTTATTCGTTCTTTGCTCTTCAACTTTTCCTCTTCACAAAGACTCTCTCAGTTCATTTTTGTTGTTGTTGTTGTTGTTTTGGCTTACTCCATTGACTTTCTTTCTCTTCTTTTAAAAAATAACATGTATTTTTTGTTTACTTTTTTCATATATTTTATTTTTTCCTTTTTCTTCACTCTTCTTTACTGTCTTTCCTAATTTCTATTATAGTATTTTCCGCTCTTTTACGTTATTCGTGCTCATTTTTCATCTGTCATTCGAATTCAAACTTGATCATTGCTTCTATTCCAGTTACCTTTTGCTACTTTCTCCAAGTTCATCTTTCTACCTACTTTTCCTGTCCTTCATGTCTTTCCTTACTCAGATCCCAGTGAGGTATTGCTTACTCTCCTCCTATTCATTATTTTATCCTGTTTTGCCTTAGAATCTCGTAGTTTGTCTTTTAGGTAATAATGTAAATCTTTATGCAGTGTCTCGAGCATTTTACGTCACGGTTTTGTTTTATTGGATATAATTTTTCCACACAAGTCTTAAAGCTTTTGTTTTATATTGATCTCCAGTTTTATTATGCGTTTCACATATTCAGTATTGGTTTTGGGTCTGGCAGCATGACCTCCTCTGTCTATAAACATTTTTCTGAGATCTTGCTTCACCCCGTACAAACGACTCATCTGTATTATTTTCCTGCCAATATTCAAGTACATAGTTTCCTTCCATAATGTGTCTCTCTCTCTCTTTTTACATTCCTGACCTGATATGTATTTTTTTTTCATTCCATTTCATGCCCTTGCTCTGTCCTACACACACACACACAACTTGTCCAGGCTTATCTCTTCCTCCTTCCAGTTTTCTCTCCTGCGCTATTTTCCTTCAATACTGCATTTTTCCTCGTTTCCTTAACTTCATATGTGCAGGTATCTAGTTTTTCATTCTTTCCTGTTCCTTCCAAGTTATTATTTTTTTTCTGTTATATTTTTCCCCATTTCCTTAACTTCATATGTATCTTCTTTTTTTTCTTAATACTCTCGCTCAGTCCTATTTCCTTCACGCACACATTGCCCGCCAGTCTTATCTCCTCCGTGTTCCTTTGGCCAGTTGATGCCCCCACACACTGCACACTCTTTACTCCTCAACTCACCCCATATGCCTCCCACGTCCCACACACACACACACACACACACACACACACACACACACACACACACACACACACACACACAGCGGAGACTTAAATTCCTCCCCTGCCGTCGTTCTTCATTGTCCACGTCTCGACACTTAAGCCTACACGCACACTATTCCACGCACGCACGGACACAAGACAGTCGGAAGGACACGCACGTACGTACTAAAATTCTGACGTTTCCATCTGAATAAGAAATGAGTTTGTACGTATCTTTATAACCGCCGGGTGTGTATTAGGTCTTGTTAAGAATGTGGTATTGATGTGTGTCTGTGTTTATACTGTGTTCCAAGTCAAATTCCAGCGTTTTTCATTTGAATAGCAAGCAAGTCAGTCGCTACGTATCTCTGTAATCATAGGGTGTATTTTGAGCTTTGCGAGTGCTTCAGATAAATGGTATTGATGTAGCGTATGTGTGTGTGTGTTGGGGGAAGGGGAAGGAGGATGAGGAAGAGGAGTAAAATTCCAGAGTTCCCCTTCTGAATAGGAATGGAGTCTGTACGTATCTTTATAACCATAGGGTGTATATCAAGTCCTTGTGAGTGTTGCAGAAAGATTGTACTGATGTAAGGTAGTGTTTTCGTGTGTGAATGTCCTTTTATTCTCTCTCCTTTTCTTTATCTCTTTTTTTTTTTATGAAGTGAAGTCTCGAGTCTCATCATTTGGCAGGTAGTCGGTGTAAGTCTCACCCGCAGACAGACTGATCCAATGCTTCACGCTCGAGAGGTTGTTGTGGTAACGAGGTGCTTTGTATTCCTCAAGGCGACTCCCACGGCCAGGATATCGCGTATATTTTGTATCACTGCAGCAAATATTTTCTTTCTTGCATTGCCTCGAATGTGTATCTCTCGGTCTTTCTTGTTCCCCGTCTCTCTCTCTCTCTCTCTCTCTCTCTCTCTCTCTCTCTCTCTCTCTCTCTCTCTCTCTCTCTCTCTCTCTCTCTCTCTCTCTGTTTTCTTTTTTTCTCACTCAAGACACTATAATTTCTCTCTCCTGTCTTTGCATCTCTTCACTCTCCTCTTCTCTCTCTCTGCTATTTCCCTCTCTATTTTCGTCTCATTTATCTCTTCCTTCATCTCTCTTCATCTCACAAGCCATTCTTTTCTCTCACACTTAACCTTCCTTCCTCTTTTTCTTTCTTTCATTCTTTCTTTTTTCCTTCTTTTTCCTCTCCTTTCGTCTTTCTTTCCATGCACTGCTCTTTATCCACCAATCATGTTCATAACCAAGCTTTCCTTTCCCTTTCTATCTTTCCTCTTTTTTTATTTTCATTCCTCATCTTTCCCTTCCTTTTTTTTCTTTTCTTTCGCCTTTCCTTCCAGCCACATCCCTTTTGTCCACCAATCACATTACACGAAACCTCACAATTGATGATTAACACCTGGTAATTAGACCCCAATTAACCTCTATTAGTCCCCCACGGTCACCTGTCGGGGTTAACTTTTTTTCGCTACTTTATTGCGCTTGTCTGGAATTGCTGATGCCATTGTCGAGATGCTTTCTGTTTATATTTTGATTGTTATTTATGGTTTTTAGTTGTGCTGCTTTAACTATGAGTCGTAATTTTGGTCGTTTTCTTTTTCTTTTCTTATCTCTTTCCCTACCCGGGTTTCTTTTTCATTATGGTAGATTTGGTATTAGGGCAGTGTCCTTTTCTTAAGTAATAATCTGTACATCTGCGGAAACGTATGTTTTCAATATCTTTTACTTTTATTTTCTTTCATATCCATTATGGATTGTAAAACAATCACACCTTTTCTTTTTCTACTTGTAAGATTGTATACACAAAAATGCATATAATATAGCCAATCTTATAACTATAATCTACGAATATATGTGTTTGCTCGCTCTCTCTCTCTCTCTCTCTCTCTCTCTCTCTCTCTCTCTCTCTCTCTCTCTCTCTCTCTCTC